>NQII01001798.1:86086-136934 GCA_002778355.1 Clitarchus hookeri
TTTTTTTTATTGTTTGAACAAAATTTTTATTTTTTATTTTTTTATGATGTGGCATCAAAAAATACATACCCTCCTAAATTTTCACCCTTCTACCACCAACCCTTATTTTTTTGCTGCGTAAATAATTATATATTTTTCAATAAATTTTTATGAACTAAAATTATAAATGTTTGGTGTTTTGTTAATTTTATATTCCGTAATCGTCCACAGAGCTCCATGCCTCTTCCACTTATATACCACATCCTCACACACTTACAATAAGTTATAGTTATTTTTTTAAAATACTATAATCACTAGAAATACTTTTTATGGCAAAACAACGTTTGCCGGGTCAGCTAGTAATATATAGAAGTATGCTTCTTAAAAATATAGTATTCTGAAAACCAATTCTTCCACTTTTTGTTTTTGTCTTGTTTCTTGTCCCTACATATAAATAGTTCTGCAGTTAACAAAAAGCTCATATTTTTAAGGTATAATAGATTGGGTTTACAACAAAGTCATACAAGCTGAAGGTGAATTGGGATCACTATTTTATACCCTTTAAAGTTCTTCAGCATTGCAATGTCGCAGACGTCAGAATTGGGAACAGGAAAGTACCACTGTGTTTTACTCACCCGGCAGAGACATGAAACTTGAATAAAGGCGCAATATTAAAAATAAAATAAAGAATTCATGTCTCAGATCATTTCCTTCGTATTTTTATTTCAAATTCAAAATAAACAATTCACAATCCTCCGTTAGTACAGAGTCGTTAAAAGTCAGCTTAACGAGACAGACAAGCTAATAACAGCGCCGCAGTAGTTCATTTATTATTCACATCACTCAAAACTCGCATTGTGAGAAAAAATTACGAGGGACGTCAGTTCCCTCCTAGCACACTAGCAAACTCCCACACCGGCGGGAATAATTTTGTAGGAAAAGGTTGACCAAAAATTGAAATTAAACAAAAAGAAGTAAAGGTTGCAGGTGCTTGCCAGTGTGGGCAAAATTTTCCATACTCGATGTGTCTTCTTCGAAGGTTTGTTGACTGTTAGCGGGCGGTAGGTGCTCGGGGCTCGAAGTCGCCATGGGCTCTACCCCCACTCCTTGCACCACAGTGCCAAAAACCTGACAAAATAAGGGCATGGCATGGTACGGAATCCCTTCAGAATAGGGATGGGCATAATCAAATGATTCCACAATAGAATGATCACTTGATAACAGATTGCTCTGTCCCACACAAAATTTACCAAATTAGGAAACATTTCAGTTTCGCTTTTAGCAGTTGCTCATTCATTACATAAAACTGCCATACATAAGTAAGCAGAGGCAGCCATTTCTAATCTATACAAGCAAACTTAATTACTGGAAGAACTGGATTTTGAAGAAAAATATTGACAAGTTCAAATGTAAATTTAATTATATTCATAAACAGTAATTTCAAGAATTGACGATATTGCAACATTTATTATTTCATAAGCCATATAGGCTTTGTATATAATACAGCCCTGAAAAAAAAAAAAAAAAAAAAAAAAAAAAAAAAAAAAAAAAAAGTATATAATGTAATATACATTTGTGAGGGTAAAATTGGTATTACATTATTTTTTCTTTATTTCATGATTCTTATACTATCAACCATAAATTATATCACCATAAATTGTCAGTGATGTTGAATATACACTGAAGAGCCAAAAAAACTGGTACAACTGCCTATTATTGTGTAGGGCCCCCGCGAGCACACAGAAGTGCCACAAGACGACGTGGCATGGACTCTACTAATGTCTGAAGGCATGCATGAGGCAAATCACACCATGAATCCTGCAGGGCAGTCCACATATCCATAGCAGTACGAGGCGGTGGAGATCTCTTCTGAACAGCACGTTGCAAGGCATCACAGATATGACCAGGCAATGAGTTTCCAGCCATCAACAGTCCAATGGCGGTGTTGGTGGGCCCAGGCGAGGCCGTGCTTTGGGTCGTGCAGTCAACAACGGTACACGAATGGGCCTCCTCCTCCGAAAGTCCATATCAATGACGGTACGTTGGATAGTTCGCACGCTGGCACTTGTTGATGCCCCAGCATTGAAATCTGCACCAATTTGAGAAAGGGTTGTTTAATGATTCTCGTCAGTCGTCATTTGTCCCGTTCACTCACGATCTTTTTCCGGCCGCAACGATTTTGAAGATTTGATGTTTTACCGGATTCCCAATATTCACAGTACACTCGTAAAATGGTCGTACGAGAAAATCCAAATTTTATTGCTACCTCGGAGATGCTATGTCCCATCTCTCGTACGCAGACTATAACACCAAGTTCAAACTCACTTAAATCTTGATAATCTGCCACCGTAGCAGCAGTAACCGATCTAGCAACTTTGCCAGACGCTTGTTGTCTTATATAGGCGCTGCCGACCGCATCGCGTTACTCTGATTGGTTCCATACCTCTGTTATTTGCATACGGACACCTATACCAGTTTTTTTGGCTCTCCAGTGTAGTTCATCTACTGATATTATTATAGTATTAGCTAGATTAAGTATTAGATTTATGATTTAAATTAGAATTATAATAACAAAACACTAGTAATAAATAAAATTAATTGCTTGGTCTGAAATCATTTAATAATATGTATAGCAAATAATATTTTAGTGCATACAAATGTTGGCCGAAAGATAGTAAATTACAGTGGACAGACTATACTCCCGTATTTGAAGTGTTCAGAAGGACTGTTTTGCTCCAGTAGTTTCATTTGTATGGAGAACCAGCAGCAACGTATGCCGCAGGCAGGGCGGAGTGACAGCGGACTTTGGTTAACGGTAAACAGTACCGTACATTGAGAAGGGGGCAGAAAGTAACCAAAAAAAAAATTTGTTCTTACAAGCACCAGCAAACACAAAGTTGTGTGTGACAACAGACAGATAAAAAACAGAATGATACTAGTATTTTCACTTTCCTTCCTCCTGTCAGGGTAGGGAAGCAAGTGTTAAACAGCAATTGAATTATCAGGAGTAGGACTGAAAGGTGGTGATTGCTTGGTTTAAAACATTTGAATGACAAGTACGAATAATTGATCACTCGAATGATCTTTCACAATGAAACATTTTGAATTTCGTCACTCGATTATGCCCATCCCTTCTTCAGAATACCATGCAACCCCAGTTGCAACAATTTCCCCACGCCATGCCAAACTGCATCGTAGTAAAAATAATCAAAATTCTAGAACATTCTGAAAGGAAAAAATGTCTACGAAAGTGGCAAAAGCTTTTATTTCCAAATGCTGACACAACCTAAATTTTGATTTCGGAAAAAGCAATTGACACAAACATTGTAACGTGGACAAAACTCCAAATATTGGTAAGCTATTACAATTCCTTGAAAAACAAAAGAAATTTATCCAAATGTCGTGATTTAATTATTATAAACTGCAGCAATACAGCATCTTCATCTGAATCATGTGATGTGAAAAATCAAATATCTGAATTCCATGAGATCATAGCATCAAATAATGCACATCTTTGTATCACCGTGCAAAATTAAGTGGATTCTAGAAGCTTGCCCACTCATTTGTTGTTACCATCACAGTCAACTTCCTGATCACCATCACTAGATCACTGTGTATAAATAGTGCTCCATATTTATGGTAAATAAAATAAACTACTTAAATCTTTAAAATTTTATTGTTTTGTAAAAAACTTTTTTTTAAAGCAAAAAACACTCATGTTATTGTTAGAACATGGATATGTTGTTATAGTACAATTTCAATCAAGCCTAAACAGAATTTGTTATTTGTTAATTTAAAAAAAAAACAGTACATATTTACGCAAAAATAAATAAATAAATAAAAAACATTTAACAATATAGATGAAAGGGTAGTCTGACGAGACCATACTTGCTCATGTAATGACCACCATGAAAGTCACAGTCAATTTTGTATGATCAGTCTTATACTTTGTCAATACCTTTAAAACTGCCCAAGAACACTCAGTAGTACAGCTTCTGTTCATTCATAGCTAATATTTTAATTAGAACACAAAAAAGCACTGTTTTTTTGCTTACATCCCACACTATCACATCTTGATTTGACATTATTTTAATTTTTGTTCACACGCTTCTTGTACGCATATTTTAGATACATAACTCCCTAGGGCGTTTTTGCACAAAGCAGTTACTCTCCACCTATTAAGTATAGTATCACATGTAGAGACAAGATTATATAGTGAATAATAATAAAACCAAAATAACACAGAGCATGTTAATACACCACCAAATACCGAAATGCAAGTTAATACACCACACCACCTAACACCAAAATTTCAATTAACAGAAACCCAAAATAAAATAAAATTTAGCCAAAATAAATAATTTTATCTGTAAAACCATGACCAACAATTTGTATCAAAATATGTAGAAACCAAGTGATAAGAACAATTTTTCAGATGTTAGGAATTTGGCCGAGTGAATAACAGCAGTAAATATAAACTGTGTCAATAAGATTAAAATGATAATTTAATGAGAATTGCAAAATTGTAAAAGCAAATATAGAAATAGTTCAATTTACAGGTTGGAGTGTTTCTCTATAAAACTGTATTAAAGACATTCCTGTAAAATTGCAACAAAAAATCCACACTTTCTAGGAACATCAATCAACATGAGTTAGAAAAAAAGTTAAAACCCTTGAAAGTGATTTTAGCCTACTTCTCAAAGGAAAGAAAGGTTTATTTAATCACTTTCCTGTCTGTGTGTCTGTGCAAGTATGTATGTGTGTGTGTGTGTGTATGTATGTATGTATGTATGTATGTACATGTCTGTGCGTGCATGTGTCCCTCCTTTCAATTTTTGAACGCTTCAACTGAACTTCACCGAACTTAGTACACACATAATACTTAGTAAGGACACTTGACTTTTATAGTTTTCGACCACGTCGGGCACTTACTTTCAAAATGGCGGACATTTTTAAATTTTGGGTGATATGTCATAACTATTCAACCAATATAAACCAAATTTTGTATGTTGGCAGAACATTGCGTACGCATTAAATTTTGGGATGGATATTGTTGTTAATCTGGCATTTCGAAAAATAGCACCAATTTTAAAAATAAATATTTTACATTATATCTCTAAAACTAGTCGACCAATTCTCACAATTTGGCATGCAAGTATTACTATTGTAGACCACATAAATGTAAATTATTGAACTTGATTAGTTACTTATTTTCAACATGGCAGCCATACAAAGGTTTTGTTTATTTAGTATATCTGCCATAACATTCAACCAAATTTTGTATACCTGAAAATAACCACTTTTGTTGGCTATTTTGGAAGATAGCACAATACAAATAAATAAAGTTATTGTGTCATAACTTGGTAAATAATTAACTAATTCCTACCAAATTTGGCAACCAAGTAATACTGATGCAGATGATGTTAAGCGATATGTTTTAATCATGCCAAACATTTATTTTCAAAAGGACGGTAAATTTGGGCATTTTTTAGCTTAGAATGCTATATCGTCGAAACCATGTAATCAATTTCAACTAAAGTTTTGTGTTGGTAGTAGATATTACAACTATCAACTGTATGTACATAGAGCACCTTTGTCCGCCATTAACGTTTTTTTGTCATACCCCGGGAAACCATTGTCAAGATTCCCTCCAAATTTGGCAAAGAAATAGTACCGGAGCAATAGGTATAAAATGGAATGTTTTATGTAGGTCAAGCAATTATTTACAAAACGGTTGCTATGTAATATTTTATTGACAAAACAAATTCCAACGTAACTTTGTATGCTGGCAGTATTTATTACAACCATCAAACTTGTCTATGCCACTTTGTAAGAGAGCCCTACCAATAAAAACAATGATTTTATCTCGTATCTCAGAAAATAATCAACCCATTCTTACAAAATTTAGCAAAGCTGTACTGTGGTAGCTCACAGTAATAAATATATTTATTTAAAGTAAGACACGCTTATCTTCAGAATGGCAGCTACAAAATCATTTTAGTTTTGTGGGGGATATCTACGAAACTATGTAATCTATTTTAACTTAACTTCGTATATTGGCAGTATACAGTCATCAAAATTACTACAACATTACTTTTTTGTCCTCCATTCATGAAGATCACCACATTAAAATTATGGAGGTTTTATGCTATATCTCAAGGACCAATCAACCGATTCCTACCATATATTACCCATTAATGGTGGTTTGTTTTATGTTTATACACAATGAACTAAAATAAAGGTTTAACATAGCCAAAATCTTTGTACAGTCTATTTCATCTGAGAATTCCTTTTTCAGCTGAATTTCATGTTGGCTTTTCTGAGATTTGCACTATTCTTCCATGACAGAACTTCCTGCTTGCTGTAAAGTAGCAAAGTCATGTAAAGATGTGTTAAAACACAGTTTATTTAATAGTAATCAAAATATAAAAAAACAGAATACATCACTAATGGCAACATCTAGGTTGTAAAAATTATATGGAAATGTAGCCATTGATAGGAATGTGCTTTGTAAAACACATCAAATTGCTGCAATAAAAAGAAAGACATTGGGCTAGATGCATTCACGAGTTATGCACACACACATAGACAACAGATCATACACAGCGAATGAGTGAAGGGGCGGCTCGTAACAGCGATGTCTTGAGAGCCGATGAAGGTGATTGAGGTGAGTATGGAGCGGTGCCAGAATGAAGGGGTGGGGGAAACGGGAGATCGCAGAGGAAACTTGCAGACCAGAGGCATCGTCCGGCATGATTCCCACATGCGAAAATCCGGTGACCCAGCTGGGGATTGAACCCAGTTCACCTTGGTGGGACGTGAGCAGGCTACCCACTCAGCCACCGTGGCCCCTACACAGTGAAGAATGCTGATCATTCACGCTCGAAGGGCAGTCACAATTGTATCTGTTTAAGTATTTACAAATAAACATTTCAATCATCAAAATATAAGGAAATGTTACGTGTGTCACAAATTATGGTCACTGCCAAGTACATACATGCAGTCGATTATTTTACGATTCTAAAAGTAACTTGCACCCAACTACCTAACACAGCTGTTAACACGTGCGCATATCTCGCCGCTTAACGTTTTCCACACCCTACAAGTCGCAAGTGGACACAGCGATAAAAATAATTGTGGCTTCAGATTTTGTCTGGTAAATACAAAATCCGCTGATTAGAGGTTCGGTAAACAGAGGTATTACTGTATTTTCAGTCCTGCATTATTCTCTCAACCTAAATCTCTACGTAAGACTTGCACCTCTACTTTTAAAATTAGTTTCCGAGAAAAAACCTGCAGGTGGTCACAAGTAAATATAGTAAACAAGCTCAATTTTTTGGAGGTGTAAACTGGAATGAAACAAGTTTACATTCAAGTTAAATACATTATTTATACGAATGCTTACAAATTTTTTCAGAAGAGATCAAAATGAAAATGTTGGTTTAATAAAAATACTTCAAAACACCATTTTCCACTAGAACCTTACTGTTGCAACCCAATCTATTGCAATCAACATGTTTGAACAAGAACAATTCATAAATCAATCACTATCAAGGTCAAAAGATTATCCATGTATGCACAATTAAATACATTGACCCAAATCACTAAACTGAAGCGCTCATTCACGGCAGAATCATTACATTTCATTATTTTTAAATCAACAATTCTAATTAAGAATGTTAGTGATACAGTATTTTGAAAATAAATATGTAGATATAACCCAGATTAATATTTTTAGGTAAATGTAATAATTACGCACTAAATATTTGTGTGGTATTTGTAAATACTGTGGACTGTACTCTTCTTCCAAACTTCGTAGTTATGTTACTGATAAGTTGTAAAATAGGTTCAGAATGCCTAAAGTAGAAATGGTTTTCAATTTTTCACAGAAGTTTCAAAGTGAAACCTATTACACGTTTTGTTAAACTGAACAGAGTGCAAAACTGTGTGTATAAAATAGCTGTTTTTCTTTTTAGTAAAAAGAAAAAATTTATTAGTAGTTTTGTCTTGTTCGGTGTACAGATACTTCATATCATTTAAATCTGACTATGTTTGTGTATATTCTGCCCTGTGCGTATTAGGAAAAGTGTCTGCAGTTTTAATAATTTTGTTCCTCAGAAAAACAATAAAGGAGAAGCAAATGTAGGCATGTTGAATGTGCAAAAAAATAATTCTGCCTAGGTTTGTTTGTCTTGAAATAAAACTTTTTTTATTTATAACAGGACTGCCACTGATATTTTGAATAATCCTTGATCCAGTTCCCAAAAATCCTTAGAACTAAAATTTATATATCCATTAAAATATCATCACAACATAAATTAAGTCATTATGCATATAAAATATTGAGTTTTCTGAGCATACTTACTATAGTTCCCATTGTTAAGAAAAATGGCAAGCATCACAACGGGTGGAAAAGTAAGAGAATTTTCAATAATTTACAAATTAAGTAAGAACCGTAAATGATACTTTAGATTTTATTAAGCATTAACTGTTGAGTAGAACGTCTTTTTTTTTTTAGTGACTGACGATGCTGTCCGCAACCAATTATCATATACGGTGTAACGTTCCGCGGTTATTTAAACCATATTTATAATATTGTAGCCTCACAGTTAGGCGCCATATTGTAACGTTCTGCACTTTGTTACCTTGCCGATGTTTACTTTGCCTCAACTAGCTCAAGGTAGAAACACGAGACTCGGTGAATGGACGCCGTGTAATTATGAAATAAAGTTCAAGTTCCAAGTTAGTTTGTTCTATACTTTATTTAACATTTAGCAACACAGTTCACAAACGAAGTTCCAGTATACAGAGTACGAACCTTTCACAGATAAATATAAATGTTCAGAACGGAACAACAGTTGTTTACTTAATTATGTTCTTAAAATAACTGACCCGAAGAAACTTAAAATGTGGCTACCTCCCATACCGGCAGAGAATTAAAATAATAAAGTTTAGTGGTCGATGTGGGGGTTTAGCGTCGCGCCCGTTGCGACCTAAGCGAGCATTGTACCGTTGCCCTGAAGGGCGACTGACTGACCTGCCTTCACGGGCGACTTGAAGTGAAGAAGTGAAGGGCGCCCGACAGACGCCTCTTTTGTGCTGCCTATCACCCCCTTCTCCTGAGATAACGGCCTGGCCACGCACGCTCTCCACAACGCTATCATAACTACGCCGCAGGATTAGTTCCTGCGGCATCAACATAAACGAATTTCACCGTCAACAACCAGATAAACTAACCTCTCGTACAACAAAACTGCGCTTGAGGAACTAAAACTTGTCTATGTTGCCTGAAGTAGCTAAATAATGCTGACGCTTCCCCAAAATCCAACGTTCGAAACGAAAACTGTAAACGGACTCCGGATAAAACGTAAACAGCAGACGTCCGCCCGATAACCTACAAAAGCACACGTCTGCCCGATAACCTACAAAAGCACACGTCTGCCGGATAAACTTACTATCACGGGAAACGAACCATCGCGGCTTTAAACTTGAACCGGTTAAAATTATTACCAAGCTTTCCAAAACTTCATAAACACGAAGGAATTTTACACCAATGTCCCGAAAAATTAAGAATATTGCATCATTACAACGGTGGTCATGTCATCTTAGTTTTTTGTAAAAAAAATACTGGTAAATTAAACTTTTCTTACAAATTTTTTACAGAATAGGCCTATGCTTTGTTTCAGACAAGCACAAGGTTTTACCAAGCATTGCAAGTCCATGTCCATGTTGTTAATTTATGGAAAATGTTGCCCAAATGCCACACGAGCAGAACAGCTGTATGGTGAACATTTCCCTGATAGGCATCATCCAACTTGTCCTACCTTCACTGCTATTGTTATAAAATTTGAGAGACTGGAAGCTTGATGCAACGAAAGCAGGTTCGACGTAAGAGAGTGACAAATGAAGCAGCAGAAATAGCTGTTCTTGCAACTGTTGCAATAAACCCTAATGCCAGTTGTCGCGAAATGGAAAGGCAGATTGGCATAAGTCGAACAGTGTGCTGCACATTCTTCACAGGTACAATTACCACCCATTCCACATCTCGCTACATCAAGAGCTTCATGGCAATGACTTTCAACATAGACTGGCATACTGCCAGTGGGATCTGCAGCAAGGCCATGATTATGAGTAGGGTAGTGTTTACAGATGAAGCCACTTTTACAAATCGCGGGAATGTAAAACAATAAATATGCATTACTGGGCAATGGAAAACCACATTGACTTCATCAGGTGAACATCAACGTCAATGGAGCGTCAATGTAGGATGTGGTATTTGGGACAACACATCATTAGCCCATATTTCATTGATGGTAAACTTAACGGGCGAAAGTACAGGCGGTTCTTGAGACATACCTTACCTGTACTAATGGAAGACCTACCGCTGAATGTGCATCAAATAATGTGGTATCAGCATGCCTTAGTGAGAAAGAAATGCACTAAACCAACAATTCTCACATTGATGGATAGGATGAAGTAGTCTTGTTCAGAGATTTCCAGCGTCATCACCTGACCTCACCTCGTTAGATTTTTTTTCTCTGGGGACATTTGAAAAATGTGGTGTATCAGCAGGTTCCAACAACAGTGGACAACATGAAAGACCGTATTACCACTGCACATGCTGCAATAACACCAGAAACACTGACAGCAGTGAGTCGATCAGTGATGGAGCATGCACAGAGGTTTTGCCATGCAAATAGCCATCTCTTCGAACATGAATTGTAAAGTTCCTGCAACGATTAATCTGATTTCACAACGGAGATACAAGGTACAGTTTTTTCTGTTGTGTTTTTGCAACTAATTATGTTTATTGTACATTACTTTTATGTCATCATTTCACCATGCGCACTAATTCAATAGTGTTAAAATGTACAGTAACGTAACTTATGTATTGTCATATAATTGACTGACAACCCTAACCAGAATTTGCCTCCCTCTGTTAGATTCTTGGTAAGCAACTGCTTATGTTTATACTATTACTGGTGACATTCAAACGGTCAGTAAAGTAGTCAGTTGTTATTAGACCGAGCTAACGCAACATGTGCAATACAAAACATAGTTGATTCCTATTTACAAAAAGAATATCGGCTCTCATATCTTGAAAATATGTAATTTAAGTAAACTACATTACGTTTATCAGATGTCCCCTTCAATGTAATTTAATCTTTACATGTTGTTTTGTGCATGTATGACATATTTTACGCACTATCAGGGGTGAAAGTTTTAAGTGGGCCACTCTGTATTTGAAACAATATACATACATACTGAAATTCAATATCACAAACACTTGAAATTTTATTCTAATCGAAAGACTAAATTGTAATTGCAACTCTCACATCAGTTTTGCTGAATGCGCTACAACTAGTCATGTGGCTAGGTGTGTACTTAAAAGCACGAAATGAAACTGTGAAGAATTGTTTGTTACAGACAGCGAATTTAGTTTAATGTCTTTAATAAGATGTTTATTGTGGTTCTTGTGCAGTAGCAGTTGGGATGTTACAGCATATATGTGGTATTGGAAGTATTAGGATTTCGGAGAAATTGTTTAACAGCACATTTTCATTCATAATAATAATGTATTTAGCGATTGAAAGTGGCGTCAGTTCATCAAAAAGGCGAGAATGGGTACTTTACTGTACGTACATGCAGCAAGGCTATTTATAAATTAACAGCAGTACCGAGTACGCCTGGATGACATCACATTTACATAAATATTATTTGCAGTAAAAATGATTCCATTGCAAAACGATGTGTGGTTTTAATAAATAAATAACATTTTCACCTTGCAGCTGTAGTGGGAGGGGATGTACTAGAAACAAAATTGCGAGCTAGTGTGCGTGCGTGCGTATGCACGTATATGCATGCACGCATGTATACGTGTGTGCATACATACATGCATGTATGCATGTTCAACATAACATTTTCGTGTGCAGTGATTCTGCTTGCTAATAATTTGGATTCAGCTTTAATCACCGAGCCTTTGAGACACTAGCTTGCCACTACAGCTACAAGGTGAAAATGTTATTTATTTATTAAAACCATGCATCATTTTGCAGTAAATTAATTTTTACGGACAATAATATTTATGTAAATGTGATGTCACCCAGGTGTGCTCGGTACTGCTGTTAATTTATAAATAGCCTTGCTGCATGTACATACAGTAAACTACCCATTCTCACCTTTTTGATGAACTGGCGCCACTTTCAATCGCTAAATACATTATTATTATTATGAATGAAAATGTGCTGTTAAACAATTTCTCCGAAATCCTAATACTTCCAATACCACATATATGCTGTAACATCCCAACTGCTACTGCACAAGAACCAAGCCATTTCATGAAGGTGTGATTTCTAAAGCAAGCCGCGAGCGCTGGCCAACATATGGCAGCACAGTCATCTATTCCGCTACTGTATCACAAAAGTATATCTCACGTCCTTATGAAAGTAATTTTTTCATTTCGTACAGGCTCAAAACAACTCAGGTTTGAAACATATTGTATCAATGTAGCATTGATATAAAATAATATCTAATTAATCTCTTTTTTCCACACAATAAGATACTGAAAATGGATTAATGCGCACTGAAAATTACAGTATGCCATGCTCGTGAAACTGATTCCCACTCACTAAAAAGTACATAGCACTCCAAGCTTTTTTTTACGAGTTATATTTATATTTCTGCTGCTATATAATTTTATTCTAAAAAGTCTGCATAGTAAAATAATATTGATATATTTTTGATTAACCCTCTTGTTTTCTTGCGAGAATTGAACGACTGAAAATAAATGCAGCGCTCACTAGGAGTTACACAGCCCAATGTTTAACCACTATTTTTTTTCAGTGGCGAGAGGTTATTTATACTTCTGGGGCATCATTTCAATCCTATGAGGTTAAAATTTTTAATTAAATTCACATAAAATTAAATTAAATTCCTGTTATATGTCAGAGACACTGAAATATGGACATAATCCGCTCAGTAAAACTTCGCTCCGCTCAATGTTTTTAACATTTTTGATGAAAAGGGGAGGGTAATCACTTTATTCTGAAAACTTCTGCCTATTAAATGAAATTAATATGTAATTTATTGTTTTACGCAAGTGAACAAACAAACTTTAAGAGAAAAAAATGCACTTTAAACATTTTTTTTTGGGGTCAGAATTAGTTGTGTTTGGATTTTGAGACAACACTTATCTTAACTATGGTATTCTTGGGAACCATGGGCACTTGTAAAATGAGGTTCTACTGTAATTAGTTGGCAACCTATTCTTGCACTGATACTTAATAGACATGAACCTTCTGAAATTTACAATGTTAACAAGTCAGAATTTTTTAATATAAATTATTTTCTGAGAAGATCTTGGCTGTGAGAAACAATCTTTATAAAGGATGAAAACGAAGCAAAGAGACTCGCTGTACTTTTATGTGCAANGTCAGAATTTTTTAATATAAATTATTTTCTGAGAAGATCTTGGCTGTGAGAAACAATCTTTATAAAGGATGAAAACAAAGCAAAGAGACTCGCCGTACTTTTATGTGCAAACATGGATGGAGATGACAAACATTTTTGTGATCGGCAAGTCTAAAAATCCTTGTGCTTTCAAAGATGCCCACAACATTCCATGCAAGTATCAAGCAATTAAAAATGTGTGTGTATGACATTGCAGGCTATTTAAATAACGGCTGCATAGTTTTGATGCAAAAATGGGAGTCAAAAATTGCAAAGTTTTTTTTTGTTGACTGCTGTCAGCACACCCCAACATGAAATTAAACAATTTGGAACTATTTTTTTTACCAGCGAACTGTACTAGTGTTTTAATCTGCTTGTTAATACTGTCATTAGAAAACTGGCAACAGGAAAAACCTTTTGTAAATAGAATGTGCTTGAAGCCATTAGGGCACTCGCTATTTCTTGGGAGAAAATTGCACCTGAAGTGATATCTGGTTTTAGAAAAAATTAACCTGGCTAAGATAGTATTTTTACACCATGTGAACACACATCAACAGGCAAATCGAGTGCTTCAGCATATGAACCAGCTGTTTGGGGGCCATTACCGAACAATTAGATGTTCCGTGCACTTTTAATGAGTTTGTATCACAAGATAATAACGTGGAAGTTTGAAACAAATTGACAGATGCAGAACTGTTGTCGGACCTTGCCTCTTCAAATAAAGACGAATCTGTGTCTGAAGAGGAACAGAATGATGAAGACACAAGTGAAACTACAGCTGTTCCATCGCAGGCTTTGTTAATGGAGGCGCTTGATGTTATTCACTTTTACCATCACAAAAATGCTTCCATCGTCGAGATACTAGCTATCAAGAGATCCAAACGTTCGTAGCGAAAGAAAACTTAGTTGAAGCAAAACAAACCAAGATTGATGTACATCAAGAAAAAGTAACTGCTTTTGTTTTTTATTTAGAGGCTGAATTGTTGACTTAATGACAATACAGTTGAAGTGCAAAAATAGTTTCTAACCAATTCGTAAAATCTTTTCTTGTCAGTTTCTTTCAGCTCATTAGCAATTTGTGAACCTCATATCCAATAACCGAGTCAGAATCTTGCCTTTGATTTTCAACACAATGGTATCGAACCTCAAAACCACATTGCTCTGCCGGATAACAGTAGGGTTAACAAACTTTGACAGCATATGTTTTAACAAGTCAATAGAATATCTCGCAAAATATGAATCTGCGGTACTGATGACTGAAGCATTATGTTCCCTTTCTCAAATGCAGGTATGGCATTTAACAAAAACAAACTTACAGTTCTATTCTTGGGATGATGAGAGTAACATGAATAGTTTTTCTTCGTGGCTCAAATTTGACTCTTGGTTTTTCAAACAGGGTTCTGGTTTGAAAAAAGCCATTTTCTTTTTGGAAGGCCCAAAATCACCTGCCTTTCTTTTGCTTCCAATTTTATCCTTAGATTCTTTCATCATATGTGACTTAGTAGTTGCAATGCCAGAAGAGGAAGAACATGATTATTTGTGCATATCTGACTTTACTGCTGATGACAAACTGTAATTGAGCATAAACTCTCTCCCAACTCGCAACTCTCTTTTGAAGTTAACTGCTTTAGGATTCGAGAAGATGCGAGGGAAGGCAGTGGTTTCTGGTGTAACTAACTTTGTCCTTGAAGAAACTTAATAACAGTGTCCACTGGTCTACAAACCTTGTCAGACTTCTACCCAATAACCACCACCTGGTGCATACATGTTTCAGAATCTTCTTTGCTTCTGTATTGCACAGATTTTGAAATTTTGCCAAACTTTCTTTTTGTTTGCAACTTTTTTCTAAGTAATAATAAACATCTATTAGAATTTCATCAATTTTAACAGGCAGTTTATTAGCACCCTTTTCTGCAGTAAAATTAATTAAGTGGCACAAACATCCCATTACAATAAGGCTTTCTTGAGTGTTTTTCAGAACAGCTACCACACCATTTTTACAGCCAAGCATTACCACAGTATTGTCAGAAGCTGTCACATTTATGGCAGGGACTTCAAGCCGTTCCAATTCGGCCAGCATCAAATTGCCAATGTATAGGCCAGTTGCATCACCTATCAAATTAGGCTATGAAAAAATGCACGAGACAATTTTTTTTCCACATTTCCATCATAAAAAGTTACTACTAGAGGGTAGAGCTTTGAATCCTAGTCGTACCACCATCGGTAGAAAGAGAAAATGAGCCAGTTTGCAGGTGGGTTACAATTTATTTTACAGCATTTGAAACCATCTCTTTGACAATAGCGGAAGTTTTTGTTCTGCCGCAGCCGTATTTTTTAGCCACATCCGACGTGGGAAACATTTTGCGAAAAAGAGTCCTGCGTGATCAGCTACACTCAATGGTAGGATGTTCCTCAAGGAAAAACGTGAATAAACACTCGCTTCTTATGAATACATTGTAAATATTTGCAGTGTTCAC
This sequence comes from Clitarchus hookeri, assembly GCA_002778355.1. Classification (NCBI taxonomy): domain Eukaryota; kingdom Metazoa; phylum Arthropoda; class Insecta; order Phasmatodea; family Phasmatidae; genus Clitarchus; species Clitarchus hookeri. The sequence goes on from NQII01001798.1 coordinate 101,992, forward strand.
AAAATATTTCTGAAATTTTTTCTCCTCTTCAGCACATTTTGTATTGCTGATGTGTTTGGTAGTTTTGCCGGCATGCCCTATGTTTATATCACGACACAATGTACAAAATGCAAACTTGTTACCTTCATCAGACTTTATAATATAAGGAAACTCTTGCACATACTCTGAAGGCTTGATAATATTGGTTTTTCCCGTTTATGTTGTAAACACGTTAAAGTCACAACCTAAATGCATTATGAAAAAAATGTAATATTGTAATATGAGCACAATGCTTGACAAGGTTAGAAACTACAACACATATTATGTACATAAAATGATATAAGTGTAGCATTAATTCCATTACTTCACAAACTTCTTTCACTCCAGACACTGATACAAACTTCTTTCAATAATGACGCCATTTTCAACACTCCCGATAAAGAAATTCACTGATTGGTTGCCAGACAGACCTCGAACCCAATGAGTTCAAACTAAGCCTGAAAAATTGTATCTGATTGGCTAATAGCAACCAATAAGGAACCAGATAGCAACCAGCCCACGATATTCCTGTCTCTATGACCTTGACACCCCGATGCTGCAATAAAAACTGAAACACGAGGCGCAATATATTTTAAATGTCCGGATATTTCCAAAAACCAGTAAGATTCCAGATGTGACAGTACAATTTTTCAACGAAGTCATTTCCAGTACATTGTACAAGTTGGCAAGTCTGGAGTACAGCTAATTTTATGGTGAATAGAATGAGCTGCTTTTGACATTAAAATTTTACCATTTTGTCAAATAAATTTAAATTTAATAGCAAAAAAATACACATGTTAATATTAGAATGTGGATTTGTTGTGTGCTTAACAAATTCAATCAAACCTAAATGGAACTTATTGCTCATCAATTTTAACCAGTGCATTATTTCAATGAAAACTTGAAAAAATATTTCAGTTATCATGCAACATAAATTGTCACAGTCACAATCAATCTTATACTAGTAAAGGACTACCTCAGTGTTTTTGCACAAGGTAGGTAGCCTTCCGGTGTACAGTTACATTTGTTTATTGATAAATGATGGGAAGAAAACTAATTAAACAGAGGTAAATTAAAATAACAGCAAACCCTGATAAAGTGCCTTTCCACTGTTAAATGTAATGTTTCCACAAAATTTCTAACCATAGATCTGTCTAGTTTTTTTCCAAGGAAAGGGCAAAAACCTCTCATTTTTACAAAATTTTCTTCCAATGCAGCTGTATTAAATTTTGTTTGCACCATGGCAGTAGTCATACACACGTCTTCATGCCCGCTCAATGTTTACATTCATACACGTGTTCTTGAAAATCTGTAGGACCATAGAACCATTACAAGAGCGTAAACGTTAAACCAAGACAAACTACATTAAAAAAAAGCAAACGTTACAAAAAAGAACCAACCGTACACATAACATGGTTGACAATACTGGCTAGCATGAAGGGAGACTGTGAGATATTTTGACGTGTCTCTAGTTAGCTGTGTATGATAACAGAGAATAAATTAAGGTGTCAATTTCTTATGTAGTGAAGTGTGAACTGTATTAAAGATGAATGCACTTACCTTTCACCCTGACCATGGTGGTTGCACCAGTTTCATTCCAATATCCATTACGTGCAATGCAAGTATACTCGCCACGATCTTCCATCTTTGTATCGTCAATTTGCAACATTGCATTGGGCACTCCCTCATACTCCAGAAGATGGATCCTTCCCTTCTCTTCCTTGAACGTGTTATTGCCTGGCACATTTAGAAAACACAACAAGTAATGCATTGCACCTGGGATACTACTCCATAATTAAAACCCACACAGCTATCCTCACCGAACTGCCACTCAACACTGGGAACAGGTTGTCCGTACACTGTGCACTTGAGTTGCAGTTTCTCGCCCTCCACAGCACTCGTTGAGGCTGGCAGCCGCACATACACTGGAACTGCAACAGTCAACATAAATCATGATAGCTCAACTCTCTCACCGCAGTCTAAAAATGTTAACTCGCCTAACACATTGTTAAAAATCCCACCTTCATCTTACTGTTTGCACTCTTTTTAGATCAGTAAGTACAACAGAATGCAAACAGATAATGTGACCAAAATAGTTACAACTATAGTGTAATTTTTTAAACACACTGCACTTGAAAAATATCAAACATTTCAGTTTACGAAAAAATTTAAGATTGACTTAAATTACATGAACGAAACTGATGTGTTCAAGACCAATTAAATAATGTAGTCAAAGACGTTTACAGGCAAGTAAATACTACTAAGGTAGGTCAAATTTCCTTGTATACATTTCCTGATAAACTTATGGTAGAATTAACAAACATTTTTCATGTAAAACTAACTGTAATAACATGTGCAAATTGAGTAAATTTGTATAGTAGAACTCTGCCATAATTTTCCCACACAGAATTGTTGCTAGTCCTGGCAGTTTCCCAATAAACACAATGTTCAACATTCCCTGAAATAATGTTATCACTTTTCTTGAATAATGTAAACTAGTTCCCTATTAAAAATGTATTTTATTGGCATCAAGTGTGTGTGTGTGTGTGTGTGTGTGGGCGCGCGGAATATTATTACCTAAATGAAACTGCTGTAAGAAGGAAATTTAAATTATCAATACCTAACTATTGTATTGCTTGGCTAGTTCCACAACTACCAGCACTCCAACACCTTCCAGAACAAACCAAAGACAAAAAATTATACATAACACTGAAATTATGTGGATATGAAATCTTCAAATGGAAATAACGTGTAAAACTAGTGTGGGTAATAAAATTTAAATGAAAGAAAACTGAACTATTCATGAAAATAATTTAAACTTGATGGAAAAGTAGGAAGAAAAGAAATGATCATAGACAAATAAATTTAAACTTTGTAGAACAAAATAAAAAAGCTACTTGATTTTACTTTAACCAGTGTTGGGTAGTAACTTAACAAAAGTAATGAGTTACTTTAAAGTAACTTTTTGGGGTAACTAGTTACATTTTTTTTGCAAGGTAACTTAACTAAGTTACTCATTAACTGTAACAGACAGAAAAAGTTATAGTTACTTTTTGCTTTATATTACTTTAGTTTAATGTGCAGCCAGAAAAGCTGAAGTAGAGGAAACTTGATGAGTCGCAAGTTAAAGAAGCAGGAGGTGCTTGCTTGATGTNAAAAGTTATAGTTACTTTTTGCTTTATATTACTTTAGTTTAATGTGCAGCCAGAAAAGCTGAAGTAGAGGAAACTTCATGAGTCGCAAGTTAAAGAAGCAGGAGGTGCTTGCTTGATGTCTGTCAACATTCTTAGTATTAGTACAGTTAGTTACCTATGCTGACATCTGCTCTGTCCACTTCATGTTTCCTTTTTCTTGCCTGTGAACCATGTCTAATAACTAGTTCTTTCAAAACGCTAAAATAAACACGGACAGTGAAGAAAATTGTTCATCATTTCCTAAACTTAAAGATTATTTCTTTCTTAGTATTTAACATCATGATGAAGCAAATGTTAAAGGTAAATGTTTATTATGCTTAATCAAATATTTACCTTCAACACGACATCTATCCAGAGGAAACGCCTAGAGGTAAGAAAATTCCCACAATATGCATGGGTGTGTTTATATCATATGCACACAATAAGACATTGTTTGAATTGGCAGATTTATTCAACCAAATGGTTACTTACTTTTATTAATAGTTTTCTTAAAGCATACTAGGGTTATGCCTAAATTTAATTTTGAAATATAGTAACATCTTTGTAGTATTTCATGAGCTAGGTACATAAGTTACATTTATTTCTAAATGTTACAATCCCTTAAATATATTTACAATTTTTTTTTTTTTAATATTGGCATTTACTGAATTTTTACCATTGTTAAAGAAATGCTTACTGAGAGAATTCGAACAGAAAGTTACTAAATCACAAATTACGATTTGAACAATTCTAACACAACCTAAGCACAGAGTAGAAAAATACACATAGACACAAACAAAATGACGTGGCAGTTCCTTTTGATATGGGCGTATGCATTCCTGATTGGTTGTGCGACACTGGAAATGGACCTCGTGTCTGATAAGGTTCTGTGTGCTACAAAATTTTCCCTAATGGCTGGGCTGCTGGCTGGAAAGTTAGTTACTTACTAGGCACTGGTTAGGGAACTGAGTTCTGACATATTGCTGGTCAGTGATGCCATTTTGGTAGCATGTGCGCCTGGAGTTAACAAAATAAGCGGTTGGGAAAAAATCATTGGTTGCCTTGCAAAAAATGAGACATGCATTAAGCATTAGACAGTTAATCTGAGATACTACACCATTTCTGGGTGCTGGCCATGACTTTGTGAAAATCAAGCCGACTTTGATTCTTCCTCCCACAACCAATTCCTCCTCTTTTCTAAGCACACACAGTAGAACCATGTCATAAATTTTTTCAAGGGGTCAGTGAAATAAAATGTTATAAGCAGGAAACAGTATTACACCTGCAGGGACACATCAAGCAAAACAAAATTCTAATGTAATAATTTTTGTATATAACTAGCTAGTCGAGTTCAACATCTTCATCTGAATAATCTGATGCAAAAATATCAGCGATCTAAATTTCATGGACCATAGCATCATCAATTAATGCAGAATGACATGCATTCTGGACACTTGCTCACTCATCTACTCTTGGTTATCTTAGTAATTTTCATGACTATCACCTCTAAATCCTTAATATTTCAAATATAAACTGTTTTCTTTATCTGTTTGTAGGCTACTGCATTGTTAATATGTCTGAAATTTTACTTAAGAGAAAAATTACATTCAAGATACTGCAATGAATTGAACAAATACTGATGTTATAAGCAGGAAATGAAAAATATGAGCATTGTTATTTGCAGGAAATGAAAAATATGAGCATTGTTATAAGCAGGAAATGAAAAATATGAGCATTGTTATTTGCAGGAAATGAAAAATATGAGCATTGTTATTTGCAGGAAATGAAACCATTAAACCTTACGAAGAAATGGTGGGACCACGAAATAATGTTATATGCAGGAAAATGTTATAACTGAGCTCTACTGTACTCTATTTTAACTGCTTTTACACATCTGCCTGTACAACTTCTTCACCACTGTATTTCGATAAAGAAATCAATTATACCAGGCACAGAACTTCTTGGCCGCTGAGCATCAGCCTATTGGCGAGCAGTACCAGGCCCTGTTGCCTAATCTATCAAGCACTCAACCGTCATAATACGTGTCCTGTGAAATCTCAAATGTAGTTATATAAATTACAATTATCTACATAAAGAGGAACATTGGAATATGGCAAGAACAGAAATCTATAAAACACATACAATATATATATAGAAATTTATATCTATTAGAAAACTGCCTGGGCAGAAGAACTGCTAAATTTTACATTCGTAGTAAAAACATTTAAAAACTTAAATTTACGTATTAATAATGTTTATCAAATGTATATGTAAAAATATTCATTTACTTGCAGTTGTGTGCAGCATTGAAAAAATATTTCATATTTGTGTTGTAGCTTGTAATAGCAGCAAAAACTCCATCCCTGTCCAAACAGTTGAATGGGACATTCGATACTTCCAATACCTTGATACCCCTCGATACTGGCATGTAGCGATACTCGATACTTTTGATACAAAGTGATCATTTATTTGATGGATGAAATGTAATATTATTGACACGTGTACAGCTTGGTTCGCCATTTTCCCTATTGTCACAAAGCAACACAGTTTATATTCGTTCTGCAGTTTAATAGTTTCGGAAAACCGGTAAAGTGTCATAATTACTGAATAATTCTGCAAGTTATGTCGTATTGGTGGAAGAGAAACTTGTAAAAGGATTGCAACAGAACAAATGTATTCAAGAGTTGTAAATAGGAATTACGAACAGTAAGTCAGTGTGTATTTTAAATAATGTATTTCGAAATAGTTATTAGAAAGTTTGAAATGTACGTGGCCAAGAAAACCATTATTTCAACTCTGATTTGCAGTGTAAAAATAACACATTTATTGTGTGGAAAACAAACTTTGCCAAAAATATTTACGTCCTGAATGTGTTTAATATTTGAATTGGTATGAAACTACATACTTATCACATTTTCTTTCGGTGAGGTTAAAACTTGACAGGTTATAATAATTTAAGTGTTACTTGAATATGAGCAAATTTTCCACTCACCCATTAAAACAATATGTAATTCAAAATGATACAGTCTTGTAAGAAGAGGTGCAAAACAACGCTGTCTCAAGAAAGACCCTAAACTAAAGTCTCTCCCAACCCCATGCCAATCCACTAGCAATAAAATTAACGGAACCCCAACAGTATGACTTTGCCATAACAAAAATAAGGTAGGTTGGAATGGTAACCTACATTCTCATAGCATTTGTTTTCTTCATAGAGAGAGCAGCTGTGGCACAAGGATACGTTGTGGCCTGGCCTATGTTTCTAGAACTGTCAATATTTAGTGAACTTAAACTAAATAGAGTATAACATCACATGTTTCATTAATTACAAATGAACTGATAATTATGTAGTTGCTGAGTTGGAGTCAGATAATGCTTAAAATACTAAACCACTTTTGTATATTTTTAGATTAAGAATATGCTATTCAAGCAGTTTTATGAACAGTACATGCTGATCGGAATAAGAGTGTTGGAGACACATTATGATTTATGAATAAAGCTTTAGGTGCAATAGATTAAGTTCGGTATTCTGAATGCAAGTTCATATTTTGATATTTTACGTGTCAGACCAACTGAATAATACATTTATCTTACTTTCCGTAGCAGAAGAATTGCCACTGTTGTCTTTCATCTGCCGATAAACAATTTCCACATTTCCCTTATCTCACTTAAACCAGAAAAAATGTAATGTTTTTCTAAATAAAAATTTGTAAGCTTTCTTTTTAATACAAAAAATGACATGCCTAATGTGTTTTTTAAAGTCGTATAAACATTTTTTATTTTTTAACACTGACAGACTTACCATAATTGCTAAGTTTATATAAATTTCAAAATTTGTTTCAATTATCTGTAATATTACCTTGTGTGATTTTTCTTTGATTTTTAACTTTATAGGAAATTTGGTTGAGAACAATATAAATGTAGTTTACAAAAATTTGAATCCATTATTAAAATTTTTTTACTCAAGAGTATCAAGTATCGAAAACATGGTATCGTCCCACCTCTAGTTGAAATACTTTTTATTCTTTTCCATTACAAAGATCCGCCAGTCATTCAATTTCTTATAACAAAAACGGACACTCTGAAATTTTTTATGTAGAACTTGCTGAAAACGTACAACCTTTCACGCATGGCTGTCGGAACTTTCCCACTTATCGCAAAATTCTAAGGCCACTTATACTTCCTCGCAAAATAATTTTTTGATAGTAAAAACAATGCACTCTAATTATTATAAGTCAATCTTGTTTGTTAACCACTTCCCTAACAACTACGTATGCTAGCACAATGTTTACTTAGCACCATAATTTCAACGAAAACTTTACGTGCAAGCATATGAAAAACAGTGAGAATCATTCGAAGCTCATCGCGGTACTGACCACTACTGGGTTACAGACTAGAGCAAACATCAGAGGCAGATGTGCTACACATTATCTGTGTTGACTAAGCACAAGTTAAGATTTTGTTATCGTCTGTGAAAACATTAAGACATACCTACGAAATATGGTTTCCTCACGGGGAAGAATTAATAATATTCTTTAACAGTGTAAAACATGAACGGATAAAGATATAGACTTGAGATTTCCACCTACGTGTTCAGAAAAATGAGCCTCTTGCAAAAAAGAGTGCATTTTAATGAAACCATTCACAATTTTTTTAAGTGCAACTGAAAAACATTTCACCCGACTCGCTGTGACTACTGTAACACTGCGAACTAGGCAACAGCCTGCAGCCGTAATAAGCTATTGGCAACAGCTAGTGGGAGGAGCCCGCTGATCGACTGACCTCGAGCAGCCAAGAAGTTCTGTGTCTGGTATAATTTACAGCACAAGCAGAATTATGACTACGCATATTTTCACAAGGTATGTCACAAGTAAAACTTCAATATAAAAAGATATTCACTACTGTAAATGAATTTGGAAACTGAAAAATCTTTTACACTGGGAAAAGTAATCAAGAAAGTTAAAAATGTATTTTCCCTTAACTGCACATATTTAGACACTGCAGCATGTTTGCAGTAATTTTAAAGTGAAATTGGGAAAGAAGTAATTTCTTTACATCTCTTAATACTTTGGCGAGTCTCATTCTATTGACACACAAAAACAATCCACTAGGATCACGGCAAAGCAATGATTTTTTTCACACATGATAGACGGTTAAACAATGGGCAAATTGTTTGGCAGTGAAAGAACTATACATTAGCATCAAGTATAGGTAAGAAAGTACTCAACAATGAGAATAACCTGTTGCCAATATATATTGCAAGCTGTGAGAAAAAAAAAACCTAATTGATTTCACCAAAAATTATGCTTGAAAATACTATCTTAAAGTAAGCCAGTAATAGTAACAGTCCAATGCCTTAAAATTAAAAACACCAAGTACCAAAACGAAGACTGTAAGTTGGGCACTGAAGACTATTCCTGCCAAAATTTGATCCAAATCGGTCAAATTGTGTACAATTAAGATACACAGCTCCATTTTTAGGAGTTTTATGCTCACTGGGAGACGGGAGCCCATTTTAGTCTACACAGTATTTTAAATTTGTTACTGAAGAGTATCACTGCCAAATTTGGTTTTGGTTTTGATCTATCAAATGGTGTAGAATTGTATGAAGAATATACATACTTGCACACAAATATACATTTACAAACTTTGAATTTTATATATAAAGACAGTGCATGTCGTTTGCAGAAGGTGAATCAACACAGAATGGAAATAAAGAGGCAGAAACAGTGGCTGAATATTTTTATATACTTTTTCAAAACCACTGATAGAATTTATTGAAACAATAATAAGTCAATATTTTAATTTCACTGTTCAGAACACCCCTGTAACTGGGCATCTCTCTCCCACTACAAAAATGGGAAAATACGAACTTGAAAAATCTGTACGTATTTTTGGCTGCCTGTATGCTTATTACAAGAATGAAGAAACACTGTATAAATTAATATTGGTTGCGAGTTTCCCTCCTCAAAAACACTTGTGTTTGGAGAAATAATGTACAGAAACTGTATCCTTTTGCTAAGAATGCTGCACTTTTCAGACTACAGGTTCCTTGCGAAGATCTGCTAAGTAAAATTTGTATACTTGTTGACAGTCTTTTGCTCTTCAAGGGAAGATTTTCATGCAACCATTCTTTTAAAAGAAGTTGCTTCAGGAGCAAAGCATTTGTTTTATAACGGCTGTGAAACAGGTTTTGGGGTCCCATTCAAACACTGAATATGCAGGAAATAATCTCGTAGTCTCATGCAATAACGGCAAACTTAATAAAACTCTTTATGCAGAAAGGACTCACTGTATTTCTTGTCAACTGGTACACTACATGAGCCCTGACCTCTTCACGTGGCTTCATGACATAGGAACAAATGCATGTGGCAAATTGAGGAAAACAAGGAAGCAAATGTCACTATCACATCTATGAAAAATATATCAATGGTCAACTTTCATTTTTACACCATCAACCCCTTTCTCAGTAACAGTAACCCTAGCTAACCTCTATTGAACCCATCAACACAACATAGGAACTATATATAAACAAAATAAAAATTGAAACTTTTATGTAAATAAGTATGCATGTTCTCTATATGACTCTACACTATTTGACAGATCTGGACCAAATTTGGCAGTGATGCCTTTCAGTACCCAACTTACACTGTGTAGGCCAAAACTGACTCCAACCACCCATTGAGCTAGAAACCTCTAAAACGGGTTCATGTGTTTCCAGCTTCCTATTGGGCCCTAAAACTGGGCTATGTATCTCTCATTGCCCTTTTATACCCAGCCACAACGTGTAATTCTGCTAATAACAAATAAAATTGAAAAATGTTTGATAAAGTAATAATGCACTAACCAATAACAACAATATCTTCCTGTCTACTCGCAGTCGCATTGTTGCTGAAGGAAAAGACGCATGTATACGTATCTGCATCTTTCTCCACTGATTCTTTGATCACCAACTTATTTGGTTGTACTGTCTTAAATCTCTCATCCTTAGGTAGGGCTGTTTTGTTCTTCAACCTGTAAAAGAACATGCAAATTAAAATCATCTTGAAATCACCATAATAATGAATATTTAAGTAGCCCAGAATGAGTATAGTAAAAATTTACTTGGATCCTTTATATATTTGTAGTTCCAAGGTTTTATTATAATCCCTCAACATAAAATCCCAGGCAGCTTAAATCCTCATTTCAAAGTACACCATTTTTAAAGCAGTTGCAGTTAAAATATGTCTTTCTGATAACTGCCAGAAGGCTTTCATTTAATAATTATTCATTACGAAGTATTTACAGTAATATGCACATGGTCTAAAATATATAACTCACATTGTGTAAAACTGTGCTGTATTATTTATGGCATTCTGTAAAAGAAAAAATAAATAATAGTAATCAGAAAATTGTACCAATACAATTACAGCTTCTCTGTAGGCAAGATTTTTTTTAAGGAAGTGGATACAAAAGCTATGCCACATGCTGCCACAGCCACTAATCCCAGTATTGGTGCAAGGCTGGCTCCAGCCCAGTTGGAACCAGTTATAGAGTTGTTTGTTCACATAGTCACTGAAAAGGCGGCAAGACAACAACAGCGCCAACAAGTGGTGAACAAGAGTGGGGAGGGGAGAGAAAGTGGAGCATATTAAATAAGCCAAGTGCACGAAGCTTACAGCACGCGCTGCTTCCACTCACCACGTCACAGTGTAGTTTACAGAGGCACCAGTTACTGTACATTCCAGAATTAGTTCAGGTTCCTTCAGTTTCAGCACTTTGTACAATCCATCTGGGTCATAATTAGGCTTAATGGTGATCCCTGGAAAAAAAAAAAAAAAATTGCATTAAGAATTTATTTTGGCAATGTGAAAATCAACATACAAAATCAAAATACTTCCAAAACAGAACATCACATTTACGAGGAACATACAATATAATAAAATTCCTCAAATGCACATATAACAAATACTTCAAAACCTTACACGAGACAGGTTGTCATAATGTAAATGAATGTTGAAATGTGATGGCAGAGTCATTCATTCCCTGCCAAACAAACCAGTCAGTCAACTTGACTATGTCAGATTTAAATAAAATTCTCAGAAATAATTATTACAAAAGGTATAAATCAAAATTTATATTTAGAAAAATTTTATTTTGTTGGGTTCTGATGTAATTAATTTCTGAATTTTGGAGAAAAATAAACAATGTTCTCAATCTTAAGTAACTATGATTCTAAATGTCTTAAACAATTGTTTGGCCCATCAGTTTAAAGGGTTATAAGGTTTTACTTGATATGCCGCGTAACCAAGTTTCAAATTAATGATTTAAAAAAAGTTTTGTTCTTGTATAATTGGAAGAAAAAGATATGTTTGTTGTAATCTTATAAGCTGAAACTTTTAGAGTGGGATCTCATTCGGATCAAGAATAATGAAAAAAAAACACAGTAGTGTACAAGTAATAATACAGCAACATAATTTTTTTTCTCGATAAGTTACAAAGTGTTGTATGACACAGAGCGAGCTACAAAACCTACATATCAAACTAATATACTGCATTGTCACATATAAACAAGAGTATTACACCTAGGTTGAAGTTTTTACCTAGAAATTAATAGGCTGATGGTATTGTCAACCACAATTATTGTCATACCACAATACCTCTTAATTCTTCTTAAATTTTACAAGTAACATCTATTTTTTTTTAAATTTCCGATTGTTAGATGATAAACTCTTCCTGTTGCTGTTGTAGGATCAACTTTTGTTAATACCTCACTTTTACGCACAACTGATGTGTCAGTAAACAGAGATATTTGTATGATGGAGAAAGTCCATGTGGTTTGACGCATCTCGCGTACCGAAAGATATTTTTTCGTCAGAAGGCACACACTGTCGAAACTCGCAGGCTGGCTACCGCAATAAATATTAAGGGTTTGGCGAGCATGCTAGAAGAATGACGCCAGGATTCCGAGGCGGAATGAACACGTAGCGTAGGGGCCACATGCGGAGGAAGACAGGCGCAGCTGCATCCCGCAGCTACAAGGGGACGCTAAGCTCACACCAGCAGCTGCGTCTCTCCCGAGTCGGCTACCGCAATAAATAATGAGAGCTTTTGGAGAGTGTGCGAGAATGATAGCGACGCGATATCCGGAGGCAGAAGAAACACACGTGCGCCGACCAAGGGGGCACCAAGTGTTCCAGCACGTGCAGGGAGGAGCAATAAACTTCGATGCCAGAATCGAGGGACGACGCTGGGCCCACGTGCAGGTAGCCGGAGCGCCGAACACATTTTTACGACCCAGAGGAAGCGGCGGTCAGCCCGGCCACGTGCAGAGATGATGCGAGTTTAATATGGCGAACGAGCTTACAAAAACGAGGAAGAAGGAACGGGGCAGTCGGCCGATTTCGAGCGAGGAGTGCGGATGGAGCCGGGAGGTATGAGTTCGGGAGAAGGCATCGAGACGTCAACACCGGTCAGCAAGGAACTGTCGCAGCCCGTCCACCGAGTGACGGAGCGGTCCCGAGGTCGCCGGCTGGGAGATGGACCATCACCTCGAGACAGCTAAGTAGAGACATACAGGAAGTGTGACGAACCTTGCTCCCCACGACACAAATCGCCGCGTCAAGCCATACGTAGCCTACGTAGAAAAAGGGGAGGGGAGAGTTGTCTCGTGTGTTCATGTAGAAGTTAGCCCATTAAGCAAAAATAAAACTGTCATATGTTAACTCGCAAAGAAGGTGAATTTATTTGGTAAATTGAACCTAGGGATAGTAGTGTCAACATATTCTACGCCCTTACCACTGAGGGCTAGTATCAGGTTCCAAAAACTTATTTTTACTACAACTCCAAGTCATAGACATCCTAACCACCATTTTCCTGAGTAATGGCATGTAACAAACAAAAAAATATCGTCAATGTCATCAACTAACACTATTTCTACTTTTGATTCAGTAAAAAATGAATAGCTTTTCACCCCACACCACACTAGTCTACCATTACCAAATGTGATACTCAAANTTTTGATTCAGTAAAAAATGAATAGCTTTTCACCCCACACCACACTAGTCTACCATTACCAAATGTGATACTCAAAAAGAGGACACTTGCAAGAAAATTACATGAAGAAAGAGAGAATTTTACAATGGAAATATACAAAATTAGTTTATTATGTCACAGGTCAGTTAAACATATACTGCACGCAGTATTGTATCCAAAAATCGGTTCCATGTAGCCAATACGAAATAGAACTTATTTTTTTACAACCGGATAAAATGATAATCATGTTCATTCTGAATACAAAAATCAATTTCATTTAGTTTGTAGGCACTACAAAATATTTTGCAAGCAATAATACATCATTATTAACACAAACCCAGATGTACATAAGCACTGAACTATTTTGTTAATGACAGCTAATCACTCTCGCACAGCTCAGGTTCACACATATTTCTTTTACAATTATATTTTTCCTAGAGTTTATATTTGCAAGCAAATAAATCATAACATTTTGAAAAGGTTGAGTGCTACAGATTCCTTTAACAGATTCTATACAAAGCCTGTTTCGTTGTTTCAAGCACTAACCTCACCTTTGTTAACATTGACAAAAACATAGTCCCTGTAGGGCATACAAAGCATTCTCCTTCATATTCGATTCTTACAGTTGCTCTCAAACGTCTTTCTAAACTGTTCATTAAAAACACATCGTTTTGGCACTGTACAATTAATTAGCAATAACATTAACCGCAAATACAGACTATATAAAAAAAGTCAGGCAAAAATATAAGTGTGTTAAAAAAGACAAAATAATCACGTGAAATTCTCCAAGAAGTTTGTGTTTTTGCAAGAAGTTAATTGTTGCTACAGTTACTAAATGATTAACGACATAAAAACCCACACAAGAAAGCAGAACTTGGCTGTCTTTCACTTTTATAGAGGACATTTTGATTTTTTTATATACAAAACCCAACCTTTCCTCTTTTCGAGGCCATGTTTGGGGTAAAAGAGGATGTCTGGTTACTCTAGTCTCATTCACAGAACTGTAACTGTGTATAGTCCATTCACAGTTTCTTCACACTTTTTTAAACTCGTATACCGCAATTATTTACAGTGTCATTAACTCTATTAAAGTGTTATACTTTTGTTTAAATAAAACTTTAACATATATCTTCTATAAATTGTATTAACTATTTCGTATTGAAAAAGAATTAAAAACAGTGAGAGCAGTAATGTGTTGGCAATGGCTAGTAACAAATAGTTGAGAGTTAAAATATTATAGCCAAGATTTTGGTATGCCATTTGTAAATTAACATTTCCTATTGAAGTATTTACATTTTCAGGTAGAACTGAAGATTTATTTCATTGTTACTATTTAAAATATCAGCGCAAAATATGGTGCGTAGGCTTCAGCGACTTGGTGGTTTTTATCCAAGGAAGAAACTTGAATGGGCAGAACTGAGCTTGCAGCTTTCAAGTTTTGCAGCACCATAAAGTAAGCGAGCAGTACTAGTAGCTGGAAAATGACATCAATTTGAGCATATTTCATACTTATTACAGCAAAAATAATGATGTATGAATTTGTTAATAAAAATTGAATTGAAATTTTAATGTTTTAATACTGATTATAAAATTTAGATGTGATACTTTACAACTGGAAGTTGGCAGAAGTTGCGATATGACATGGCATGTTGTTTTTTGCTAAACCAAGTGTTTATCCAATCTACAGAGGCAAGTTACGATATTGTGATAAATCTGTGTTTCTACGGCAGGAATACATATACTGTAATATGTGTTGTGTCAGTTGCAAGTGATGTTTATCAAATTGAAATGGCTATTGTTGCATCTGCATGTCTTTTATGGTGGACCATTGTTTGTTTGTTTGTTTGCGTGAGTAAATATTGGACATGCCAGATTTATATGCTTTAACCATAAACTTTTTCATGACTAAGTTAATTATTTTAAAGTTACATCTGTTTGTTTATATTACATCTTTGTAACTTTACCTTAAGTATTCGATCCACAATTGTGTAACATGCATATGTTTCTTGTAAATTGAATGTTTGCCATAGTCCTAACAAATTGCTCAAGCCCTCCAGCTAGAAATTTTTTTTAATAAATAGCCACACAACACCTAGTAAAAACTAAGTATGCAAAGTAATATGAGCAGAATAAAAGTTACTGCAAGTTTATTTACGTGCACATTCGCCACTATCTATAAGCTTGTAGCTGCTACGTACCAAAAATAGGCCACACACGTCGTGTGCTCGAGTTTACTACTTTTTCGTTTGACTGAATTCCCCTTAGTTTTAATATGTATTCCAATTGAGATTCTTTTAACAAAATAACCCAACACATATCAATAACAGGTTAAATACTACAGTTATAACATGATTAAACAGTCATGGCAAAATATTAACCTGTATTATATGTAATGTGTAATATTATGAATAACACAAATATTTTAAAATGTAAAATAATAACAGTAAGAACTATGATCATTACAGACATTGTTAAAAAGTTATAAAGCTGACATAAATGTGGTTATTGGCCTAAATGGTTAACATTTATACGTACGTAATGCTTTTTAAAATATGCCAGCTGAAAACAGTGAACAATGGGTTTGGCACTTGAAACAGTCATATGGTAGTAATTTTGTTTGCATGTAGCAAGCAGAAGGATATGTAATTGGTACCCAAAAGTGGAATTTAAGCAGGGCTTCAGAAAAGTGTGAAGTAACAGTGAACGGCATATGACATTTATTGTTTTTGCTGCTTCAAACCTACTCTTCAAGATTTTCTCTTCAGACTCAAACCTCCTCCGTAAAATACAAAAACTAATGTTGATAATAGCGACGGTATTATGAGCCATACAATTGGAGATAATAACCAAGCTTAAGTGCATCAGTTTTTTTTTTTNTTGATAATAGCGACGGTATTATGAGCCATACAATTGGAGATAATAACCAAGCTTAAGTGCATCAGTTTTTTTTTTACTTTTCTTATCTTCTTAGTACATACAAAAAATGAATATATTGTCTGTTGGGCATTTTTATTCTAGNTTTTTTTTTTACTTTTCTTATCTTCTTAGTACATACAAAAAATGAATATATTGTCTGTTGGGCATTTTTATTCTAGTAGAATGCTTGTGCGGCATCTTGAAGTATAAATGCATAATTCTCAACAGAATCACCAATATACAATACAAGCAATAAAATAAATCATTTAAAAACTCTTGTTAGTTTTGTAATAGTCTCCAGGACATACTTATTATCAGTTTGAAGATCACGTTTCCAACACTGTTAACTCAAAAACATCTTTAAACTGAGACTTCAAATCACTTCCTGGACAATTTTCACAATTTCGTAAACAACACTTAGATGTTGGGGGTTTACAAATTGTATTGGTTGGGAGAGTCTGAAGGTTTTAATTGGTGTTTCACCATTTGTCAATTCAGGCATTTTACACTGAGGTATCATTAACTTGGCATTCTGATGCAGTGTGTAAACGTACATAGAATGTATCCCACTTGACACAGTAAAAAAACTGCTTGAGACGAAGCTCACAAAATTTGGAAAATCCAATTTTTTGTTTTGGGTAACATTCCTTAAATGGTACATGTTATTCTCTCAGAGTGCATAGATTCAAATACTTTTGAACATGTACATGCCCATCATCTAATTTGACTGACACAAAATCTTTTTTACCCCAGGCATTTGAAGACTAACCACATTTTCATAAAACTCTTCAACCAAGGTTAATGTTGCAAGGTCTAATGTTCTTTCAGACCCGGGGTCTGGGGACGACACACCTTTTTTCATTTAAAAGTTTTCCCCCCCTTTCTAGCAGTAAAGTTTGACAATCCAAATTTAGTTTCTATCTGTTCTAAAGTCCAACCTTTAGAAAGTGTTACATTTTTGGCTTCTGTAGTACTGAACTTTTCTTTCAATTTATCAATAATCTCATTGTTATTTTGAATTACACCACAGTCTCGACTACCTGGACTTAAACTTAGTACGTACATATTTTTGTACTAAAAGCTTCTGTCATTGTTTTTCTTCTGGATACCTTTCTCCACTCATACTTTTTTTAATGGACATTTCTTCAACAGCACCAAGAGTTTTGTTAAAGGCTTCAGTTACCTCTATTTTATTTGGAATTGTAAATGAAATAAGTACCTTGAGGTTCCAATTCATCCTGTGATTCTGAGCTGTCTGAATGAAATATCTTGTTCGATAGGAATATCTGGAAGCTCAAGTACAGTTTTACAGCATCAATCGCATATCTTGTCACCTTGTCAATTAATGTCTTAAAATATTATTATCCACGGTTCAAGTTTTTTAATTTTAGTCATGGCTAAGTTTTTTAAATGGGTCACAACAATACATTACAAAGGAATATTTTGATGTACTCTGTTTAACCTACAATTCGAAACAAAATTAAATGAATTGGTAAACACCTCAAAAAAGTAGTATAGCTAATGATAAAGAAAACCTTTATGCAAAATAAAAAATTAAAAATAATAGCATACTGCCATCAACCAACTGTTCACTCCCTGAGAGTTTAGTGAAGACTAAACAATTGAGTTATAGTGAGCATCTGACCAAAAATCTGCTTGAACACAAATTGGACAAGTCTGCTATATTTCAAGTAAATAAAACTTATCATACTTTATACACAATAATTATATGTTAAAATAAATAAAGACTGTTCACGGTAAACCTAGCTCTTTTGAAAGCCTTCCTTAATTAACATTGCCATGGGTCTGGTAACTTTATTCATGCATCAGTCAAGTGAAACTGCCAAATTATTACACAAGTAAATATTTAACATATTTACTAATTCTTACACTTAGGTGCATTAAAAAAACAGCAAAATAAATAATTTCAGTTTGCACAAATGTTCACCTAACACTTTTAACTCAATGTTAAGTAATAAAACTACTTTCCCACTGTTACCAACTTTTCTGGGCGCATGCTACTCAGTGCGCCCATTAAAATACAGTTGACTCGCGATAGTCCGACACTTAACAATCCGACACGCTCGGTAGTCCGATGCGCCTGTTAGTTAAGTCACCAGAGCTTCATTTTGAGCGCTTTGTTTACCATACCGTTTGCCGTTCCTGTCACGTCAGGAAACACCCTCCTGGCCCTCCGCACGCCTACTCAGTTGCTTGTTTAGACGTCTGAATTCAGTTTCGTTGCAGATGTGTTAGTGCATTGTTACAGTACATATTTTTGTTTGAAGAGTGATATTATAGTGTTGTGAGTTGTTCAGTTATACTGTATAGTGTAGTGTTGTAATGGCGAACAAGTTCAAAACGTAAGCATAAAACATTACATCTATCTGATAAATGGGAAATTGTTAAGAGATATGACCGTGGTGAAACTCCAACGTCAATATGTACTTTGTATAACNCGAACACAAGTTCAAAACGTAAGCATAAAACATTAAATCTATCTGATAAATGGGAAATTGTTAAGAGATATGACCGTGGTGAAACTCCAACGTCAATATGTACTTTGTATAACATAGGGCGAGCTACAGTTTATGATATCTTGAAAAATAGAGAAAAAATTGAAAACTATATGAAGTCGGTTGATGAAAAACCCATTAAAAGAAAAACCCTTAAAATGAGTGAGTTTCCTCAAGTTGAGGACACTCTTTACGCCTGGTTCAAACAAAGAAGCAGACATGCGCCCATTTCAGGAGACATTTTAAAACAAAAAGCCCAATATTTTTATAATGAAGAAAAAAATATAAAAAAACCAAACTTCCGTGCAAGTGATTTCAAAAAGCGCCATGGTATTCGATTCCTACAGATGAACGGAGAGAAATTGTCTGCTGACGAGTCTGAGATTTCTGAATTCATCCAGAAACTGAATGTAAAAATCGCTGAACTAGGCGTAACATCTGAACAAGTTTATAACGCAGATGAGACGGGCTTAAATTGGCGGCAACTTCCATGTAAGACGTTTGTCACTCAAGAGGAAAAACATGTTTCTGGAAGAAAACTTCAAAAAGAATGGACCACTCTGATGGTATGTGCTAATGCTTCAGGAAGTCATATGTTAAAACTATTGGTTGTGGGGAAATCAAAATCTCCCCGTGCATTTAAAAACATTAAGGTTGAATCTCTGCCAGTTACGTACATGAGTCAAAGTCGAGCGTGGGTCACTAAAGAAGTTTTTCATGATTGGTACACTAACAGTTTTGTCCCACAAGTAAAACAACACTCGAACGAGAAAAAGTTGCCAGTGAAGGCAACTTATCTTATTGGACAATGCACCAGGACATCCTGACAAGGAAGAATTGAGAGGTAAGACAGATGATGGCTATATAGAGGCTTTGTACTTGCCAAAAAATAAAACCGCTCTCATTCAGCCGATGGACCAAAATGTTATCAAGAGACTAAACATGGGTTTTAGATGATAACCTTGACGCTGATCTCACAGACGAAGAAATTATCAAGGAAATCACAGAACCTGTTGACGACACGATCCAGGAATCCTCGGAAACAAAATTCACTGTCAACTGCGATGAAGCTTCATCAGATGCAAACACTTTGTTACAATGGTGTGAGGAGAAAGGATCTGACTACGAGCGAATATTAATGTTAAAAGACATTCAAGAACAAGCATTGACTGACAGTTTACGTAAGAAGATACAGAAAACTATCCCAGATTTCTTCAAAGTGTAAATACATTATTGTATGTATGCCTTTCATTTAAAAATTTTGTTTTTGTACTGTATAATATGTAATTCATGTTTTTAATACACGTACGTAAATGTTTTCTCAACTTCTTTGTTCTCACTTTGTAAAATTAATTGTTTTCATAGCCTATTATCCTAAATAGTATGTGACATCACACAAATGGATGAGCTTAACGTATTAAGTTTGTAAACATACCCAATACCAATCAAAATAAATAATAAATTTTAAAAATTACACCACAAATGAAATAAAATTAACGCAGTCAAAAAATAATTTTTTAAAAATGTTTGCCTAGGTACACGACACTTGTGCATGCTCAAGCATATGCATATGTGCGAAAGTATTTATTTTGGTTAAGAATTGGAATTAGCGATTGATGAGGAGATTTAGTAGGTTTACAAACAATTTATTTTCAAGTTGCAAATTAATTCAAATATGCCAACCTCTCACAAAGATTTTACTTCACCTCTTTGCTGGGAAGCTACCCACATTTTCTTATATGGGCTTGCCCTCATCAGCTACTTCAATATTTGGTTCCAAGTCATTTCCATCAAATAAGTTATTCATTTCTTTAGCAACATTGTGTACAAGTGCACATGAGACAACATTTGGAAACCACTCAGATGAACAACAACACAATTAGACAGAATTTGAAATCTTTTGTTTCGTTTGTCAGAAATATAGTTTAATTATAACTCTTTCCCAGGAAGATGCTACGTTGAAATTCAGCTCTGCTCACCTCTGAATGAGAGGTATTATCAACCATGAGGATATCACATAACCAGAGTCTCCAAGCACACACACTGATCCACCATACTGGGAAATAATGACCTGCATCCAGCTTCTACTCCAAATTTGAGCATCACTAACACTACACACTTCAGCACGAACATTTGTAAATTTCTCCTCACAGTTACATGTGGCCTGTACATTCAAGGTGGAGTTTTTTTTCCCTCAGTTTTACTGTTTAGAGCCCTTACCATTGGGTATACGGGAATAACTTTGCCACAACATCTTAGCATCGTTAATTTCTATGACAGTGCACAGAAAGTGAATCCAGTTTCCAGCTTTCTCAATTATGGAGTTTGTTGTTTTGCATACTGTAGAACGATAAATTACACGACAATCTGCTATCCCACTCTGAAACCCTGGGTCGCCAAGGAAACTTTGACTTCCATTTTTTTTTCTCGATGAAAGTGTGCCACCTTTGTTTCATCACTTCTAGGAAGGAATTATTTAGTCAAAAAATCTATGTTCTCGAACCATAACAACTGTTTGTACTCACTATCTTCTCTACGCTNACTCTCAAACCATAACAACTGTTTGTACTCACTATCTTCTCTACGCTCATTATAGATTTTCCTCTTGCACACTTGCATAAACATCACCATCCTGTCAACTGACAAAAGTGAAGTGTGTCACTTCACAGAATACAAATATTCAAGTAATTGTTCCAACAATATTTGAACAGTTTGTTTATGTTCATAGCTTTAACTAAGCAATTGAACTTTATTTTGATAAACTAACAAGTTTCTCCATTAAGTAATTATTCCACAATTTTACTAAACATGATAAAATTAGGGGAAAATGAGAGAATGTGGTGAGAATATAGTAGTAGTCTGATGTATATTTATTTGGCTGTTGGGATTTGTGCGAAAAGCTTTGTCTGACGCTGCAGTACTTCCTCTATGCATAAACGGACACAAAGACAAAACCCAACCACAGGGAAACATTTCAATAAAATATCACCTGATGTAATTAAATATTCAGTGTCAAACTCTGTTATAAACCAAGGCAAGAGTATCTATCAAATTTAAATTCAGTATTCACTGCAACGTAGGTACTAATAGCAATCGAGATGACACACAGCACTTCAAAAGACATACGTAAGAACCAAAATACATAAAATTTTCATACAATTTGTATGAAAGACACTTGAAAAAAATCAACTACTTCAACACTACAAACATACTCAAACGTTCCTGATCAATAGAATGTGTTTCATTTCATCTGAAATTAGAATTAGTTTCAAAGATGTTTGCAATACGGAAATATAAATGCTGTCATCCAAAACAGAAAATTACTTTAGTTTTCAGCTAATTTCAAGCTAGTCAAACTAATCACATACTCATAATAATTAACTAAAATAGCAAAATTTACATAAAGGTGAATAACTTTCCTGTTGACATGCATGGAAAAAATAATAAAGTTTATTGCGAATAAAGATACCATGACTAGATTCCATGATAATACTTAATCTGACTCGTTTTTGGTCTATGCCTACAAAAAATTTAATACTTAACTTTTATAAAAATGTTTAGCACCAAAATCGAAATAAAATATTACTTCTTCAAAATTAATATGCATTTGATTGAACGTGTGAAAATTCTATTAGATCAATCCCTCGTAGAAAAAGCATACTTTAAAGCACTAATAATTGCTAAAACTGGCATTTGGGGTCTCTTCTGATCTACCCAAGCACATTTAACAAACTTGCGTCACTAAACACCTACCTTTCCTTACGATGGGCAGTCATGCTGAAATATTAAATGAAAATAGAGCAAAAATTACGGTGGACCTCACTCCACAATGTTCAAAATGTGAGTTTCCAGGTTTCACAAAAAGACTCTTCAATCCTCAGATACACACTTAGATTAAGTCACTTTCTGGAATGTAAAACTTAAGGCAAAACTTCATGTAAATAAACTGCTTTCTCTTGAGCTACACAAATACCTTGCCGACATAAAACTTGCTTAAAGGAAGAAAAATAAAAACACTTCAAATATAAACCACGTTGCTTAGCACAATCACCAAATAAAATAATGATATTAAGGTGAGAAAATTTCCAAAATTAAAAATGGCAAATTCAGTACAGAGGCAAACCTGAAATATACAAATCTAGCTAATTTAGATTATAGCTTTCAAAAAAAGTAGTATAGTCATAATATTTACCAGAAATTAAGTAAACAGGTAAGTAAACAAAATTGAAATGCTGGTCCTTCTCCAATGACTAAAGTAATATTGCTTCGGTATACCCAAGTATGAGCAATTACTCAGATTTATTCACTTCACTCATGGTCATGTGGCATATCAAATAAAACCATATGAAATTCTCTTTAAAATGAGAGGTCAAACAACTTTCTAGAACTTATAAAATAAGTCGTTTAAAATTGAAAACCTAATGCAAGCCAAAAAGCAGTGTTTCCCCCAAAATTTGGAAATTAATTACATCAAAGCCCAACAAGATTTTTTTTAAAAATATATTTTGATTTATACATACGTCCCACATGTGCTGAGGTTGGAAAATAATGAGATCATAACCCCAACATATTTTTAAATAACTCAAACAGAGGCTAATTGCATAAGTAAACTACATGACCTGAAATTAATGGACATCTCTTTGCTCCCGGTGAACTTGTCCAGAGGATGCCACAACATCAAGGCACAAACTCTTGAGAAGTATACATGTGTTTGATATCAAAAATAGCCAAGAGAGTAGTGTGTATTAAAAGGCAAGGCTTTGGTGCCCATGAATTTAGGCATTCTGCCAGGAAGATTTCTCAGCAGTTAAACAAGCCTGTAATCCTTTCACTTTTACTGTAGGCCTAGGATAAATAAAACCCATGTGGGTCAGTACTCCATAACTGGTTAACCTTCACACTACATCAAAACTGACGTGATAGTAGTTTGCATTTTAGTGAACTTAATTATGTAAACTAGTACATAAATAAAAAAGAACTATTATTATGTATACACAGCTGAACACTGAAACCCTTGCATGAGACTTTAGTAAACCATAACAGGCTGATGACACATTGCAAAGCATATGTTCAATATGGATTAGCCTCCTCCCAGGGCTGTAAGGCAGCGATGTGATGAGGCATTCCAACATACAGGTGGTGGATAATGTCTAGAGGCACATACCACCATGCTTCCCACATGTAGATCAGCAAGTGTTTGGCCAAGTCATTCCCAATCATATTTTATACATGTTCAATAGAGGATAAATCTGGAGACCTGGCAAATCAATGAATAGTGTTCACATCTTTCAGAGCCTGTTGGGTGATGCAAGCTGTATGGGAACAAGTATTATCTTTCTGCATGATAAGTGTAGGGTACGCTGTGCAAAAAATGGCAGAAAATTGAACCGCAGAACCTCGTTGACATTCATCCAGAACGCAATGCACCACCATTCCTCTTGTCCAATGTTGCATTCTTGGTACTATTGATGGCGTGGCGCACANACTGTGCAAAAAATGGCAGAAAATTGAACCGCAGAACCTCGTTGACATTTAGCCGTGCTGTCTTCATCCAGAACGCAATGCACCACCATTCCTCTTGTCCAATGTTGCATTCTTGGTACTATTGATGGCGTGGCGCACAATGTTGAGGAGTCGAAGGCGAACGATGGAGTGGATGCTGTGCTTGTACGCCAGCCTTATTCAAACGATGACAAATAATTCTTTTTCAGAACAGCAAATGCAGTGCAAGCTCCACAGACTGCTGGATCTCTCTGGATGTGGTGCCATGTTCTGCTACTGCAAGTTGGCGGACAACATGATCTCTATCTGTAGTGTGGCAGGACCAGTAGCTACTCTATGTGATGTACGACCTGTGCATATCCAGCCTCCGCACATCATGGTACAGTAGTGACAGAGTGGCCAAGATGAATTGCTATACGACAAGTTGACCATATGGCTTCGTGCAGTCCAATTATAGAACACCATTCAAATGGGAAATTTTAAAAATGTTTAAAGATGATGGCTATGGAACAAACATTCAACAGATGTCCAGTGATTTTTGGCCAAATTCTGTATGCTACGGAAACAAATTATATTTTTGCCTTTTAGATTATGTTTTATTGTGATCTCAGAGGCTATAAATGGTATAAACTGTGTTTATTAGTCACATGGCAATTTTTATATTAACAATTGGCAAAAAGATAGTCCAAATATACAAGGAACTTTTCAGAACAGCCTTACAAAGCCCTAACTTTACCGTGAACAGCCTTACAAAGCCCTAACTTTACCGTGAACAGCCGGTACCAAAGTGCATTTGATCTGGATACAGGCCTTATTGCTCTTACTTTTGCATCAAATGTGCTAATAATAAAAATTAAAAGAACATTTTTGCAATGAGGCAGTTTTGCTATTTAATGCTTATTACTTATCCCATTTGATAGTTATTTGAAAGTTACTTGAGCAACTAGAATCCATCTGATCATGCTCACACAAAGGACAGACTTCAATTTAACACACAATACTGTAGTGGATTTTAATCTCAAGCATAATTATTGATCACAGTTTATACATAAACCGCACCATATCTACTGGCCTGAGCAGTAATAGGAAACCTACAATAATTTTTTTCCAGTTACTGTTTTCAGTTAACAGCATGAAGATTTATTGAACTCACCTACTCGAATAAGTAATTCAATAAAAAAGGTTCAAAATTTTGTATGTATAAGTAATTATAAAAATACTGTTTATTTTCAAACATACAATTATAATTGCATACAGGCTGCCAAATAATGGTTTTGACTGACTTCTGTTGGCACTTATATTTCTAAAGCAATCTACAGTAAATATAGTAGTTTGAAATAATGTTAACAGAAAACACCTCTGTCTACAGGTCACTTACTCATGAAACTCATGCAACAAAATCTAAATTAAATTAAGTTTTCAAATACAAAAAATGCTAACTTCAAAACTGCACACAAACATTTGCACCAACTGGTAAATTATAGAATCACACATTGTTAAAGGTAACATAATACAAACTGTTTACTAATTAACAAAATATATATAGTATTAAAGAACTAAAACTTCACTTGGGGCAATAAACTTGCATCTTGTGTTATTGCAATTAATTTGTTTTGCAGGAAAAAATAAGGCATCTGATGAAAATACATATATATTTTGTTAACATGAAGTTAAAACTACAATGTTAGCTTTCAAACCAATCACTTCCCCACTGAAAACCATTATAGTGTCACCAATGCCATGCTGTCTTTATAAAGTTACACGCTTACCAACTACATACTTGTAATCTAGAAATATAAATATTTAGAACAGCTAACAACAAACAAAATATTTATGATAATTTAGTGGAATTTTCCATTACTTAATATAGAATTTAAATAAAAAATGGCATTAACTTACATATACTAAAGTTAATATTGCTTCATGCTAGCAAAGACTGTAAAATCTGGCTGGGCTTTCAGTTAAATGTATTTGTGAGAAAATAATATGCACCATAAATGTTGAAATAACTTCTTAAACCCTTTGGCAGGCACAGCAGTACATTTCTGAGTGGAAAATGCATTGCCACATACAGCATGCTCATATATTTCTGTTTTTAACTTTCTTCTTTAAGAGCAAGCACATTTATTTACGTTCTAGATATTGCTGCTGCCATATTTCAACTTCAAAAGTAACCATTCTACATTGTTCTATATCAATGGTTTTATTTATTTTCACCTTACAGTCACTGGTGATGCACCACTTGTACAAAAATAAACTGCCTAGTTCTGGCTTGCTGTACAAGTACCACTAAAAATTCATTTACTTTCCAATATGGAAAAATAACATATTTTGCCATCTTCATAGCAAATAAGTTACATTCATGGAGTATAAAAACTATTGTAATTACTACGGAATCTAAATGCAAGTAAGAATGAAATGGTTCATTCCATTGGATTTCAACCAATTAAAAAATATTTGTTTGCTGAAAGTTTTTCTAAAATTCTGAAAATTTCTATTCATTCATACATGTTAGAAAATTTTTTTTCCCATGGCAGCTATTTATAGATAGAGGCAAGTGCTTATTAAGAGTTTTCAAGCATTTGTGGAAAATGCTGTAGCTGCCTCCATACACATCCTAACATCATTTAAAAAAAATATGTTTTACTCAGCTCACAAGGCTCTTTATTTTTAAATATAAACATTAGCTTCTGTGACAATTAACATTTTTCTATTACATCTTAAAGTTGACTAACAAAATTTCAATTTTGCCCAACTTATAACCTAAATTTTTCCAGGAAGGACCTAAAACACCTTAATGATTTTTTGACTGTAGATACTCTTAACGAGAAAAATCTGGAATTTGCACAGAAAATAATCCTATAAAGGTAGGTACTCTCACATAATGTAAAATTGATGAAGGTGTTTTGTAAAATGAGAGAGGAAAAAATTACTGAATTTTCAGGAAAAACAACATTTACTGATTGCATAAACAATACTTCTAGTTTCAATTTAAAACTTATATGTAAGTGAAATAATTAATGTACAAGTCTCTTATTACTTACTTCCCTCATAGAATTGAAACTAATTAGAAAATCAATAAAATTTTAATTGTTACAAAATTTTTTTAACAATGGTTTTGTTGTCAAAATCCATATTGGGCCTTTTCCAATAGTCTTTCAGGTTTCAATAGTACAACCACACAAAGTCTTGTGAGTAGTATTTATTTACTGAAATATTATCTTCCGTATCTACATGCCAATACCTCATTAAGCTCATTTACAACATTGGCACCAAGGTATCTTCCTCTACTAGTCATGACTGAAAATTTGCACACAGTTAAAACATATAAGATGATTGTGAACGGCATCCAAACTTTGTCATTTCTCGAAAAATGATGCAGCTGGACCATGGGGATTGTAGAAATGAACCTCACAGACTTAATCTGTGTTCAACTGATCAACCTCGGCAACTCACCAGTTTTTATCATAGATGAATCCAAAGAAACCTCTTTCGTTAATTGTTTGTGGCTTTACCACAGTGACAGGGGTCTCACTGTATGTTCAATCTTCACATCCACTTATTTGACTGATTTGGAGGTGATAAAGCATCTAATACATCCTTGAACTTCAAATGTGGCACAAATCTGTGCATGTCTTGTTCCTGGGACTCTAGCTTTTTTGGACGTCTCTTCCAGAAATTCCTGATTTGAATCAATTTCTTCTTTCTTCACATAAAAGAAGGCAAAGCCATTAATATTCGCTTGATACAATGAAAACACATATTCTGCAGTAAATATCTGACCAGTAGAGGTTCTTTGCAAGGAGGCCTTTGAAGGTCCCTGAAATGCCATCACATTAACTTTTACCATGTGATCTACCAAAGAAGTTCCACTCAGTTTGAAGGTGGAAGTCGGTCTGATGATGGCAGAGGTTTATGAAGTTTTCCCTGTTCATTTACTGTCCCACTGCAACATCATAAGCATATCACTTTATTTATCTATGGAAAATCAATCCCCTTTCAAGTTAACCATAAGTTTCTGCTGAAAAGTATAAACAACTGTTGTTGTATGCTCTAAACAGTCACTTATGAAGCAAAAGCATTTGGATTCTTCCATTGAGCCTTACGTTTGATCTTTGTAATACAAGATATAGTCCATTCACGGTTACTTCACACTTTCTGAAGCCCTTCTAAAGTTCAACTTCCAGAATATTCATAAGCCTTGTGATAACTAAGCTTAACAGAGATAGAAAATTACACCAAAGGGACAGCGCACCACATTCGTGCCCACTCACTGTTATACAATTTTGCATGAAAAGTATTTTCTACAAGGCATTACCAACACACCTATTTTTTCCTTGTTTTTATTGATATTAATAATTAAGTGGAATATTATAATGTATGGATAAAATATTAGAAGTTCAATTTAACAAAAAATAAGGTACTTTTATGCAAACACAAATATAAAATGTTTGTGATATAGGACATATATAGGAAACTACCAAACACATGATACATGGAGTGAGTTTTCAAAGGTTTGATTCAAAAAGTGTGAAGAAACCACGAAAAGGGTGCAGGGTAGCCTGGTCAACAATATCTGTAAAATCGTCAACACCACAACCCCCATCTTAATCTTAGTTTCCATCAAAGTCTGCACCATACACTGCTTTCAGTTCCAGTTGCAGAAAGTCTACCAACACCTCTGATCCAGGGCACCTTGGGCATTCACTAACCATGCATTCTTCTTCCTCTACATCACACACAATCAATTCAAATAAATCCTTGTAGTTAATGTTGAGCCTTGCCCCATTTAACATCAACTTCATTTTTGATGAGCAAGGCAGACAAAGAGTGTGCGCCACTTGCACCAACTTAGGTTCTGCAAATTTAGAAAATCCAAATTTTGTGATTTGGGTTTTCATTGCATAAGCTTGCATACAGCTCTTTCAAGTACAAAGCACTAGCCTTTTCTGTTTGTGTTCGTTCTTTCCTTCTTACAGCAATGTACTCCTGGACACCTGCTCTTGTCATTATGTTCATAGAATTTGACAACCTCTTCAATTGATTCATAAACTAGTCTGTTACACTTTATTTTCTCTGTGCCTGGTAGAATGCCATGCTGCTCGACAAGTTCCCTAGTGGTTTTTACTAGATAAGGGGTGGCAGCAAAACACAAGTTTTAGTGTCTGACCAGGATTTTGGTGCTAAGCTTAAAATCTTTACCATTTCAGAAAATGAGCATTGATTCTTACATTTTTCTTTCATACTGTTCAGCAAAACACTGTAATCATCTTCAGATGGTAAGTTTTCAATATTCTTAGTTGTAATGATTTGAGAATAGGTAAATTTGTATTTTCTACAAAGCTAAAGAAAAATTTATTTTGTCTCTAAGGTTTGAGGGCAAATTTCATTGCTGGGTTTTGCATTTAAAATGGTGATATGCCCAACGTCTTACAAATTGAATTTGCCTCATTTACAGCTTCTTCGACAGGCTGGTACAGATCATCTTCAGGCAAATCCTAATGACAGTTATACAAATCTACTATTCTTTTCTTGCTATGCAGGATATACACAAACTTTTACCAGCAATCAGTTTTAAATTAGCTTTTGAATATTTTTTTAAAAAGTCAAAGATGTTTCTTTAAGACACTTACTTATGGCTGTTTTATGAAGCCCAAATTAATCTTAACAGCTTTTTCCAAAGAGATGAGACAATTTGTTCAAATACTACTAATCGTGAAAAGCGCAGATTGTTTCAATGTCACATTGTAACCATAGCTTAAAAATTTCAGCAATTTTTTTCTTTCTTATTTGGCAAAACATCCTCACCAATTTTACATATGTAAGAGTACCTCTATAGGACTACTTTCTGTGCAAATTCCAGATTTTTCTCATGTGGCCCACAAACAAAAAATATCACTGAAAATAGTAATTTATCAAAATTTTGCATTTCCGAGAACCTGAAAATCGGTAGGGGCACAAAACACCCAATTTTTCTAATCATTACTGCATATAACAAGGTGTTTTGTGTCCTGCCTAGAAAATTTTAGGTTACAAGTTGGGTAAAATTGAAATTTTGTTGGTCAAATTAAAAATACAATAGAAGCTAATGTTTATAATTAAAAATAAAAAGTATTTTCAGCTGAGTAAAATGTATTTTTTGAAATGATGTTAGGAAGTGAATGGAGGGAGCTACAGCATTTTCTGCAAATTCTTGAAAAAGCTTAAAGAGGCACATGCAGCTTCTTTAAGTAGCTGCCATGGGAGAATGTGAAGCAATTTTTTTCCCGAACATACTTTGAACTTTCAGAATACTTATAAATGATTAATAAAGAAAGAAAGAAAGAAAGAAAGAAAAAAAGAAAGAAAAAAAAAACACGAAGCAACCAATTCTGGTTGAAATGGCATGGAATGACCCAAATACAAGAAATAACTGTAATGGCAAGTNAAAAAAAAAAAAAAAAAAAAAACACGAAGCAACCAATTCTGGTTGAAATGGCATGGAATGACCCAAATACAAGAAATAACTGTAATGGCAAGTAATGGTGATAGTAGTAATAATAATAAAGTTACATATTTCTAGTTCTGAAAGTGAAGTTTGTGATGACATTACAGTTTCAGGAAACTAACAACAAACCAAGGTCAGTACACAAAACATCACATCTACCTCCAGGAATACAGAATGCCTAGCAATGTTTTGATTCCAACAACTGGTTGAACATTTTGTCTAAGAGACTTTAAAATGTCTAAAAACCTTTTAAAAATAAAGAAAAAGTGACAATGTCTAAAGAATGTATGTTGTAAATACTAAGAAAACCACCCGCAAATTTTCAAGTACATGCAAAATTGCATAAACCCTTCCTTTGAGATAAATAATATATCAAAAACACTGCTCACAAAAGGGTTAAAGTAAAACACTTCCTAGTTACCAAACATTAATGTTGAATAAAGTGCCTGTCACTGTCCACTGCACTGTAACCGAGCTCACAGCAAAGCAGTGCAGTTCGCGACAACAACATGAGCACAACTCCAACTTAGCTGAACACGCTGTAAACATTTCAACTGAACACGGCTGCACGTCCAGAAAAACCCACAGCTCAATAACAGATACAAAAATTACTTCTACATAAAATGCATTTGAGAATGAACCAAGAAATCTGCGGTGGTACGGGCGTATAAAAGAAAATCTTGTTTTTTCATGATTTCCCATGATATAATGTATATCATTAATTAATTTCAATTCATTATACAATTGCACTGTTGCATTAGAATTGGTAAACTGAACCAAAATTACCTCAAATACATAAATATACAGAATGGTCTGCCCAACGTGGATAGCCCCAAAATTTCCGTAACGGTTGCAGATCACAAAATGCAGTTTACGCTAAATGAAATTTAATAAGAGGCAAGTAATTTGAGGGAAAGTGACTATTCGTAACAAGTTTATGGACAGAAATAATAAAACCACATATGATTTTTTCCCCTGGAAACGTACATCTATTTCAAAGGCATCTGAAAGTACGTACAAAGAATAATTCAGTGATATAGCATATTCAACGGAAGGTAACACAGAAACACCAAGAAATAATGTGCAAATATGATTATGTTAAGTGGGCCGGTAGCACATGGCAGTGGAAAGTACTCGCAGCTATATGAAAGCAACACATGCTATGACTCATTCTGGCGAAATCACTTCCTTATAGCAGCATAGCACTTACCTTAATTGGTTAAAGGGCACTGAATGCAATATTGGACAAATGGAGAGCACCACAGCAGAGGGAAGATGGGCAATGTGAGTGCAAGTTTGATATCAATACATTACATTTTATTCAGATACCGACGTAATTCAGGAGATTTGTTTTCTAGTCATTAACTGTACTGAATAACGAGTGCATACAGATGCACAACAAAAATAGAACAAATCAACCTAAGGAGAAATGCAATTGCAACAGCATGCATAGTACAAAATAGCAGAGTTATGGTTGCAACGCTTCACATTAGGTCTTTTCACAGCTTTTGCTTTGTGTTTAGCATTGACTGCTATACACATCTATAAGCGTACATGTAGCAAGCGACGACAGGACTGAAGTGTTTCTGGCATAATGCCTTTGCAAGCTGCCACAATGCATTCCTGCATGTCTTCTGGCATCGTAGGAACCGT
This sequence comes from Clitarchus hookeri, assembly GCA_002778355.1. NCBI lineage: Eukaryota > Metazoa > Arthropoda > Insecta > Phasmatodea > Phasmatidae > Clitarchus > Clitarchus hookeri. The sequence goes on from NQII01001798.1 coordinate 134,268, forward strand.
GTTGTTTCAGTGTTCCCCAAAGGAAAAAATCGAGAGGTGTAAGGTCGGGGGAGGGAGCTGGCCATCTTACACCACCGTCACACCAACAATTTGTAAACCATTTCATTTAACACTTGCCTAGCCACCAAAGCAAAATGTGCAGGACAAACATCCTGCTGAAACCAAATTTTACGATGTATGTTGAGCGGTATGTCTTCCAGAAGTGCTAGTAAGGTCTCTCTGAGGTAATGGGCGTACGTACAGCCGGTCATTGTCCCTTCAATGAAGTATGGCCCTATGATGTCTCCAACGATTCAACACAACACAACACATTCACTTTCCACTGTCGCTGGTGCTCCACATGGTGGACCCAACAGAAATTCTCCATCGCCCAGTAGAGCATATTTCGTAAATTTAGGCGCCAATGGTTTGTGAAGGTCGCTTCACCAGTAAATAGCATGTTCTTCAGAAAATTGCTGTCGTCTCTTACAGACATCAGAACAAACCTAGAAATGTGAACACGCTGCTGTATATCACCTTAATGTAATATCTGATGAAGAGCTTACATGATATGGATGGAATTTCCGTTGGCGCAGTATCCGTANGAAATCGTCATGTAATGCCTGATGAGCCACATGATATGGATGGAATTTCCGTTGGCGCAGTATCCGTAACACACTTGTTATACTTATTCCTACAAACGTGGATAGTTCTCGCGTACCCATATGGGGGTTTGCATAGACACATGCCAACACATCGTGTTGATGCGTCTCGCCCATTGCAGTCTTTCATCACACTCGTGTTGTGGAATCCCAATCATCTCTTGACAAGAGACTTGTGCAAATTCTTCGTATAGTTTGCAGTGAGATGGGCATTCAATTAGGATGCCTTTCACCATACAATTGGACGGCTTGATTGGCATTTCTGCCATACTCACTGTAAATAAGTAGAGCGTCCAGTATTTCCTCATTCATGAACTTCATTGGGTACATACAGCCCAACACTGCAATACCACTTACCATAACAAATTACGGGGACTGGCGCTGCGCGCTGCTATTAGAAAGAGATCTCGCCAGTATGAGTCACAGTACATGTTGCTTGCTTACAGCTGTGAGTACAGGTCTACTGCCTCATGCTACCGGCCCACCTAACTTAATCATATTCACACATTAGTTCTTGACATTTGTGTTACTTTCCATTGCATATGCTACATCACTGAATTCCTCTTTGAACGTATTTTCAAATGCCGTTGAAATAAATGTATGTTTCCAGGGGAAAAATTATATGTGGTTTAATTATTTATGTCCATACAAGTGTTACGAATAGTCACTTTGCGGCAAATTACTTGCCCCCGTACTTAATTTCATTTAGCCAAAATCACATTTTGTGATCTACAACAGTTCCAGAAATTTGGGGATGTCCACGTTAGGCAAACTATCCTGTATACACACACGTAGGCTATTCACTGTGAAGTGAGAGGACCTCATAGCAGACATAACAATTTAGAAAAAAAAAATATATATATATTTAATTATAGCCTTGGACATTAACGTTTGTGTGATTATTAGTCACATGGTAATTTTTATATTAACAATTGCAAATGAGCACAGGATGGGAAATTGGAAGATGTGTGTTACACCCGTTCACCTGCAGTAAAGGGAGTGAGACACTGCCTACAATTAACTTGGCTTAAATAAGATAACTTAGGCCTAACAGAAAATAAGCAAAATCGTCCCTCTAAAATTTACCTCAACGTAAAAGAAAAATCCCTTGTCTCGCCATTCAAATTAGAGCAGATCAGTAGAAAATAATTTTTTTCACACAGGATTTTTTAACACTTAAGTTGACTAACTTGATTACAGCAGTTCATGTGTTAAACATTTTTATTGGTCCATTAGCTGATTTTTCATAGAAAAAATTGATTTGCGAACAGCATCAATTTATGATCTGATTATCACTTACAGTACTTAATCAACTCTGAGCCGATACAGGACTGTATTTGTACGTATGACACTTGCAGATATCCTGTAACTGTTTTCTCTTGCCCTCACTAGCAGTTCCTCCAGTACTTCTAGTAGACGGCATTCGACTAGTTTTACTCTAGAGGCTTAAGGAACATTTGGAAGAACCTGTTTGATACTTTTGCAAATCCTTATCGTAGCCCTCTCCTAATGACAAACAGGACTATAGGACATATTAATAATTCTAACTAGCAAACTGACAAAAGGTTGAAATTGAAGACCTTGCTACGACAATGTCTCACAGGATGCTGCTAACTTTCTCTGTTGGCTCAACTAGACCCAAATGCCTGACAAATTTTCCATGACAATTTTATTAAAACCAGGTAGCACAGTGGGTTGACAACAGACTACTGGGCAGCTTACTGGCAAGGACAAATCCTACTATGTTGACACCACCAACTATGTACTACCTACCCGTAGCACACCAGGTCTACACAGCATCCCAGCCAACCTAGTACATCGAGCACCAAAATACATCCATTCTCTATTTCTGCTATGTAAATATCATGCCCTAGGGTAAGGTCACCAAGCTAACGTCTATTGGCTGGGTGGTGTTGGGCTAATGGAAGTTTTGAGTGCTGGCGAAAAACATTGTTAGGTGGGTTTAGAGTTGGATACCTGACTAGGTGCCAGGCAGTGTCAATTGCTGCTGATGATCTCAGGAGAT
>NQII01001798.1:136943-147464 GCA_002778355.1 Clitarchus hookeri
GGGGGGGGGGGGCCCTTCGCCCGGACGTATGCAGTCTCTCAGTGAAATTGTTGGATGAGCATCTCTGTACGGGAATACACGGCCTTCCATTCGCCTGATATGTCGTAATGAAGAGGGTCTATTCAGGCTGACCCACACGTCTTTTACTGATAAAAACTCGGTGTTGAGCATGCTGGTTATTAAGGTAGATTACGTGAAATTACAGTGAAAGCAGTTTGTAGGGGACCCCGACCCCAAAACACCCGAAGGCAGAGCTTGAAATGAAATACACAAACTCTGAAACTTACGTGTAATTACTCTTGCACAAAACTTTACACCACTCTCAGGTGAAAACTTTCAAGTTGATTCTGGTCTATGGCCCACCAGATGGGCTAAACTGAAAACGGCGCGAATGGCCAATGTAGAATTACGTTGAGTGAAAATTAAATAAAAAGGTTCCAAGAAGTTACCGTTACTATTGAAAATTACACGATAGGCGAGCAAAAGGTTACTGAATCTGGCATGCTCGCGAGGTGCAAACTATGGTAGCACGCGGCTTGCCCTGCACTATTTACTGCCTACTAGAAACGTGCAACAAACATAAACCCTTGCATGAAAATAAACAAAATAAATACACAATATTCCCTAGTACATAACAAATACAAATTAGACATGGATGGCATGAAATGAGGGTGAAACAACTGAGATGAAAAAAACACAAATATGAAAATTAATACAATTAAACACTGAAACGCTTGTAGGGGCATTCTCTTACTTCTCACCTGTTTCCATAATCAAATAGCAATGTTCCACATACTGTTGTCGGGCGATCGCTGGGGGGAAGATCCGAGGTTGTCTGGTCTGACTACTGTTATGGTAGCCCTAGTGATAACCATCACACATGAAAAACACCCATTCAGGCTTCCCTCCATCAATATGGCAACCAAATTCTGTTTCATTAAATGTACCTGTATGAGCATTGGGGCCTTTCCTCCAGCAGTCACTGACCTTTGCCACCCAAGATCAGTGTTTAAAAGTTTTCCGAATGTGTGTTACTCTCATCTGCCTCTTACTGGTGCTATTACTTATGCTGCAGTCGTGGGCAGTAAGCTCTCAATTGCCCTGACTGTCCACGAGACAAACACGTAGACAGTTTGGGTGGAGGGTGGCAAAGTTCTGTAGCACAGATCCTGGAAACTAGGTGCCCCATGGTCACCTGCATCTTCTTCAGCATTTTCTTGATGTTGTTGCCATTGTCTTCACCCAGTGTCACCATCCATACTGGACATCAGTGTGCTGACACCTGTCTTGCTGACTCCACCTCCAGTGTCTGAGCTAAAGCATCCTCCACGGTGTGGGGTGCAGCCAGGTGTACCGCTTGCTGTACCTCGAGTGTCGACGATGGCATCGAAGAAGCACACTGTGATGACGTTGTACGCATCCTTCTAGAGGCAGGTGGGACAACCGCACAATGTTTTGCCACAACTTTGCCATAGCTCCTGCAATACCTCCCCTGGTTGCTGGGTGGGACTTCACAATCGGGCATGGTGGGCATGTCACAATTATTAGTTACCGAAATGCAGCTAACAATGAGACTCCAGTCGCTGTCGCTCTTGCACATATTGTGGTAAACTCAATGCGAGGACTCTCAGTATAGCTCTAAGGTAGAAGCCCACTGTTAACCATCCATTAAGGGCACAGACTATCTCAAACTGGTGTTGGTACTCTCGCCAAGGAGTCTAGCCATCGTAAGAGGCAGACTTCATTGTGACCCCCTTCCCCACTGCTGACTGCATGACGCCAACACCGCATATCTGCTGGCCACCTGCCAAGGTTGGAGCATTGGCTACAACCTGCCCTTTATTTCCTCTTTTGTCAGTAGCTGGCTTGGCGATCGTGAAACTGCGCTCTAGGATTGGTGATCGCGAAATTGTGCTCTTCTGCTATCTGCACCATGTTTACTTGCTGCAAAAGAAATTCCTGCCCTTCCTTCTTCAGTTCACTCACTTCCTGTTTTATTTCATTCCCAACAATGTCCATCCTTTCATTCACACAGCCCACTATTCCATTCAAAAACTCCCTAAATTAAATTTACACTATCCATCCTTTTGTTTACACTGTGAATTTTCTTGTCTACAGTCAATTCTCGTATTCATTACTCGCTAATGCCTTAAATCTTCCTACCTATATTTTTTATTAACTGTCTATTTTCCTCCTACTAAATCACTTACATTGGTTATTTTGGCTATTTACATTTTCATTAACACTTTCTTTTATACTACTAAATTGAGTATCTACACATCTTTCCTCAAGCTATCACTTGGCTACTTAGCTCATCAATTAATGCTTTCAGTACTTCCAGCTTGACGGGAATTTTTCTCAACATTCACTGTTAAATCTTTCGGCCTACAGCTATCACAATAATAAACTTTTCTTAAAATCACTAATTACTAGCCTACTAACTTGATTTACAATTGAGTAAATAATAATTGTCACCATCCCACTTCTCACTCCAGAAGGTGCATCAGAGTACGTGAGGGGTGGAGGTCTTAATTAAAATAAAAGAACCACATTTATATCCTAATTTATTTACAATGCTACAAAAATAAACACAGCTATTATTTACAACATTACAATTACCTATCACAACTATCAACACACATTATTCTCAGTGAGCGCAATATTTAATGCAGTATCAATTCTAATTGAAGTCCTTATCACTGTCTTTTGCCATCATTCTAAATGTCTTGTTACTTTCGCATTTAGTACCACAGTCCTGCCAGTCAATATGACTTCACTGTACCGATGCTTGCAGACTTCACGCTTGCTTGTCACTGTCGTTCGTTGGTTAGCTGGCTCTTAAGGCTACACGAGGTTCCAGACTGCTGATTCAGAGACCTGCTGCAGCTTATATAGTTCAAGCAGCCCAATCCAGAAGGTTCCTCCTCGCCCTCCTCCCAAATCACGCTGAGGAAGGTGAGGGCAATGACCAGAACATTCTTGCAACTATAACCTCAGACATTAAATCCTGAAGGACGGGAAGTGGCGTGAGTCCTGATAGGCTTACCGTAACACCCCTTTGTAAATCTCAGTGCACTCCTCGAGTTACGATTGAAGCCCTTGACACAGAGCATCAAAATGTAATAATAGCACACGTCCTGTTGTTCAGATGTGTAGGATGATAACATTTGATGAAGTGCAATCACAAAAGAGAAAAACTGGAACTCCAGTCCTGTTATCTAATGGCAAGATTAATAATTATGCTCCACACTTGTATAATCACTTTGAAGCACCAGTTTCAATTATTTTAATGTAAAACAAAAATGCTATTTGGAAACTAGACAAATATAAACATTTCCCTAAGATAACCCTTTTAAAATAATAAACTGCTTCTGATGGAAAAATATTATACATTATATGATTGGCACAGTAGAAATAAACAGGTATTCGGTAGGGTCCGACAATCCTTGCAACGACCCTCTAACTTTGCATTGAAGTTGGTGGTCTTAACTTTGAAGATCTCCTTTCAGAAATACATTTAATTGTTTGTTCTAGTCTGTTTTTTTAATTGTTATGAACTGTAATGTTCTCATATTAATAAAGGTTTGTTCTGGCGTGTTTTGTGATTTCATGTACTGTAATGTCTGCATGCTACTAAATATTTGTTCAGGTGTGTTTGTAATTACGAGGGTTATTCGGAAAGCAAGGTCCGAATCGCCATAGCTGATTGAATGTCGTGCGAACATTGTAACGCGCATGCGCACCGACTCCCGGCATGCCTTGCTTGTCAAACGACGCCATTTTCATTGGTATTATTGCAGTGTGCTGTTTACAGTGTCAGTTCAAAATGTTTAAAACAATTGATCAGCCCGCTGACTGTGAAATACGGTCAGTGATTCGGTTTTTGCCAGCGAGGAACGTTTCAGCAGTGGAAGTTCATTGACAGATAAGTCAAGTGTATGGCCCCAATGCGATGAGTGACAGCAAAGTGCGTAAGTGGGTGAGAGCTTTCAAGCACGGATGGGAAAATGACCATGATGAACCGCGATCAGGCCGACCATCAGTTATCACAGAAGATTTGGTCAAAGCCGTGGACGAAAAGATTTGTGAAGACCGGCGATTCACAATTTCAACTTTAGCATTGGAATTTCCAAATATGTGTAGAACAGCTTTGCACAAAATTGTCTCCAAAAATTTGCAATTTCACAAATTGTGCGCACGTTGGGTTCCCAGGCTGCTTACTGAGGAACACTAAATGAAAAGAATGGCTTGTACTCTTGATTTTTTGGACAGATATCATAAGGAAGGTGATCAATTTTTGGAAAACATTGTCACAGGGGACGAGACGTGGGTTTCTCACATGATCCCAAGAGTCTAAACGTCAGTCAATAGAACGGCGTCACCTGACATCAGTCAAAATCAAGGCCAAGCGGACAATCTCGACACGCAAAGTTATAGCAACCGTGTTTTAGGATAGACACGGAGTCTTGTTAATCGAGTTTATGCAGCAAGGGACAACAATCAATGCAGCCGCTTACTGCGCTACCCTGACTAAACTATGACGTGCAATACGCAATAAGCGACGTGGCCTTCTGATGTCTGGAGTTTTGTTGCTGCATGACAATGCCAGACCCCATTCTGCCATTCACAGCCAAAATCTGATCAGATCTTTTGGATGGGAACAGATTAACCACCCACCGGACAGTTCAGACTTGGCGCCGAGCGATTTTCACTTGTTCCGCAACCTAAAGGAGTTTCTTGGCTGCAAGCGCTTTGCCACAGATGACGAAGTGAAAGAAGCAGTTACAGACTGGTTATCCTCAGAGGCGGCAGACGTCTATNGACAGTTCAGACTTGGCGCCGAGCAATTTTCACTTGTTCTGCTACCTAAAGGCGTTTCTCGGCGGCAAGCGCTTTGCCACAGATGACGAAGTGAAAGAAGCAGTTACAGACTGGTTATCCTCAGAGGCGGCAGACGTCTATGACTTAGGCATACAAAAGCTTGTAGAACATTATGACAAATGTTTTAACAAATATGGAAACTATGTAGATAAATATGTAAGGAATTAAACAAAAAAAGGTTTTTTGAAAAAATCTGCGATGGTTTGTGTTTTGTAAGAAATCGGACATTTTTCCAAATAACCCTCGTACTTGTACTGTAATGTCTGTATGGTAAAGGTTCAAATGTGTGCGTCTACGAGTTAGTGGAAATGTAGCCCTTAGGCACACTACTTAGTCAGTGTAGGTTTCATTGACTGAATGCACATATTAGAACATTATAACACACAAGGCATATGGAAACATTCTTACCTACAATTAATAATAGGGTGTTCACAGCAATACATTGCATCATTGTGGAGATTTGTAAATTAAGAATTAAAACTGAGTTTGTTTCACAAATATCTCGCCAGTTTACTCATTTGTAGACCACCAACATGTGTTCTGCCAACATCTGTTAACATACACATACCAAGCCACTAAGTATGTTGAATGTTGCTCACCTGTCAGGTGCAATAACCTAATAATTTTAAAATCTATGCTTGAATTGCTCTAAAATGGTAGGGTTTAGAGTGATAACACAAGCAGAGTGGAGATATTTGGGCAGCTCTTGACACAGAGGTTTTGAGAGGCGATGATGGTGAAGTGAGGTGAGTATTGAGCAGTGCCAGAATGCAGCGAAGGGAAGGAAGACTGGAGATCTCCGAGAAAACCGCTGAACCGCGTACTTTAATAATAAAAATTAATTGTCAAAAATATGAATAATTTTTAACTTATTAATTTTAAAAGTGATTAACTTTAAATCATGAAAATGACTGATTAACAATTAAAACTAACTGTCAACTTTTGCAATTTCCTGGAGGCTGAAGATAACGAAAGATATGAAAATGCCATTAATATATTGAGAAATTTCTCAAAAATATGCAACATATTTTAAGAGTGGCAAGTTGCACACCACAATACACAGATTGACACACACTGACACCATTTGTTACCTATGTTCCGAGTCACAGATTATTAGTCAGTTGTGATTATGTGGTAGGCAAGGAGCCATTATAGCAATTTTTATCTATACAACCTTTTGCTATGCAAATAGCATAGTTGATGGTCCTTGCGCAGCATGCACAATTTGATTGGTTTAGTAGTACTGCACTGGTCTGGTTTCGTGCTTAAGTTGTGTTATGAGAATTGTTTTAATTTAAATTATCCAGGCATTGCATCACTTTGTGAACAAGCCAAAAATAAAAGGAACACAGGCAATCTGACTTTTAAACGTGTCTTGTGTGCACCGAACACAAATAATTGAATAAACATTCATGAAAAACCTTTTTGAGAAAAATTTTTGTGGTTCTTTAACTTTAATTAGTTTTTAACTTAAACTTTAATCAGTTATAATATTTTGTTAACTTCGCCCAGTATGCTGATCAGTTGCATGTAGGATCACATGATTCCCACATACGAAAATCTGGGAATCGAACCTGGTTCACTTAGGTGGGAGGCGAGTAGTCTAACTACTACACCACCACAGCACTATGATAACACAAGATAATCTTTTTGGTTACTTTTAACATGTTTAACAATCAATCATTGAAAAACCAATTAGATTTGGAATCATGACATTTTATGCAACATATGGAGTGCAAACCGTATTTATTCTGTGACAACATTTGATTTCTACAGGATTTGCAGTGGTGTAGATATTCTGTAAACTACATATTATCCTGAAGATGTGTTCCATTTTAAATACTTTTTTGTAATATTTACATTAAACGTGTATTTTAGCTCCAACTTCAAAGGGGTGTGCCACACTGGTAACATTGTGGTTTTTCATGTGTTATACTACTTAACTTTGGTTGCAGATATTATATTTGTCTATGATTACAGAGTATTTGATTAGGGTGACAATTCATTTAATATAATTTCCAAATTAAGCTTTATTATATGATTTAAGCAAAGTGCAGTGTAATCTTTGGTTATTTTTCTAGTTTATTGACATAGAGACCATGTGCAAGTTAGATTTCATTTGTTTTAAAGGATATTAATTATTCCAATTTTTTTATTGTTATTGTTTATTTATTCCCTATGGAGGAGTAAGCAATAAATATTATAAAACACGTGAACGAAAGAAAATTATCCTCGTTGGCTCCCGTATCGTCATTGCTGGTTCGTGGACAGATGTGGTGTGGTCAGACGACAGCCAATCAGCGAGCAGGTAACAACGGAAGTAAGGCTGAAGTAAAATTGAACATAATTTTCTTTAACAGATATCATACAACCACAGCCAAGGATGGGCATAGTGGATTTAATATAATAAAAATGTGACAATATATATTTTAATATTAATGAAGTAGTTGCTGCTAGATGATTTAAAGGTGAATACTTCATAATGGAAGATTAATAAGAATGATTATTGTGTTTGAGAAGAAGAGGTATTAATTTTTAATTAGTTCGAAACGACGAACAAGGAAATAAAAAATTGAGAAGTTGTAAACTTCTACATTCTTATTTAACTGAAATGTTACACACTTAGCAAGAATTTTAGACAATTGGTTGTATTATGTTATCAAATTATTTTTTCATAAAGGATGTGCAGGTAACATTTGTCAATCAAATTCTGACTCATCCTGTAATCTGCAACATTTAAACGTACCTTATTAAGATCTGGCAGACTGTTGAACAATTGACTGTCTACTAGGAGAAAAATACTTCCTGACCAATTATTTACTAAAATATGAAAGCTAGAACCAAGATAAAGCTGATGTTTCAATCATTATCGATACAAAACCAGACAGCAAACCAACCAGTCTGCACTCATTTATTGTGTGCACTTAAGGGCAAAACACTTCGCAACTTGCGAATCAAGTAAAAACCTGCAGCAAACACAAACTTTTTTGGGATTATATTCAGTGTGGCACTGTTCATTAACATAATTTCTGGATCCTGAAAATTATCCTGTACTACAAAACACATTCCAAAAACATGTTAAGGTTTCCACCTGCCTGCAGCTAGTTTGCACGTTCGAGGCCTCTGAAAGCACAAGCAACTTATCACTTCTACACTCAAGGCACTCAACTGGCATGCAGTCTTTCCATTAGCAACTTGACTGAACATGACTAAGCATTACACTATATTTTTATGGCCCGCCAATAAAACTAAACAAGTGATGAATGTGTGAAGACAAGTCGAGTTTTTGTATAGAAAACTTAGCAACTAAATCAATTCTAAAAACACCTGTTTTAAGCCATTTTCACACCCACAAAAATAAACCTTAAGAGTTGAAATGAGAACTTGAAAACGTGTCTTTGGGCACAAAATATTTCTACCGTGTTCATGTTCAGACACCACTACAAAACTTCACATGGGTTTTACCAAACCTCTGTAACCCACTACATGCGCCAGCCAGGGCTGAGCCACTAACTAATGGCAATTATTCTAGTCTTGGCAACAGAATTATATAGGCAAACTCACCTGTTTACAATAGTGCCACATAAAATGTGATCATTTAAAACATTGGTAATTATTAAGTTTAGGGGCTTTTCTGTAATAAAAAAAAAAAAAAACTCACAGAAAATGGTATATTTCCACTCTACTAATGATGCAAAACAAGAATATATGAGAGGCATTAACGTACGACTAATTTCTTAATATGTGCCCACCTAACCCCACAATGGGTGAATCATTATTTTACATTTTTAAACTAACCTAGGATTGATGGGTTTTACACTAACCTAGGATAGTTGGGTTTTAAAATAAACTAGGATTGTAGGGTTTTAAACTTGCCTAAGATTTTAGGGTTTTACACTAACCTACGATTGTATGGTTTTACACTAACCTAGGATTTTTGGGTTTTACACTAAACTACGAATTTAGGATTTTAGGGATTTAAAGGAACCGTAAAACACACCAAAAGAATATCAATTTACTCACCGGATATAATTGACGGAACACATTGTTCCACAAATCCGGTACATACGCGAATAAAACGCACTGAATCACTAGTTATGGCTTTCTCCATTTTTAAATCCGTCGGATTGGGACGGCACAACGAGACCCGGCAAAGATGCTATGGCGAATTATATTTTTTTTATTAACCGTTAAAATGCCTGTAATGACATCCGTGGCCGCTAGGTAGCGCAGCCATTATTAATGGCAGTAGACTTTAATAGACTTAAACAAACCGGGAAACTGCTAGTACATTTCACAATTTTTAAAAATATATTCTACTTATTTTAACATTACGCCCTCTACTTATACTTGTTCCATTCGACACGTCTTGGGTTTAATGCAACTTTTGTTGGTCTAGGACGTTTTGTTCACAAACGTACATAAACTGGCTAAACTGCTCATTTTGCAATTTTGTTCAATTTTTTTAAATATGTTCTACTTATTTTGGGGCTACACCCCTAGTATATTTGTGTTCTACGTGATTAGCAGAGTAGAAATATATCATAATTTTAAATTTTTTTTTTGTGGTTTTCAGCAAAACCCCTTATCTTAATAATTACCAAAACATTGTGTTTCCTAAAACCAACAGCCAGTAACAGATCAAAATTTGGAAAACATGTTATGAAAATATAAATAAATTAAGTTTTCATCAGAGTATGCTTACATACACCTAATGTGAGAATTGCTTGCTGTATCAGTTTGCATGCTGGGTTAATTGCCAGGAGAAGCAGATAAAATACAACTACCACTCCGGATTATTCCTCCACACTTGGTTTCCAGTGTACGTCAAATACACAAAAGCAGAACACAAGTAAACAACATGCTACCACTCTTACAAATGACCTCTTACCGCCAATAACATAGAGCTGGTAGCTGGTGCTGTCAAACGTGTAGCACTTGTAGTTGCCAGAGTCAACAGGCTGGGCATAATCAACGCTAAGGTAGGAGAAAACGCTCCCATTACTTCTCTCCACATCAATGTGGTAATGGGAGTCTGGGTAGATGGATTGCCCGTCCTTCTGCCACTTGACAGACTCAAACTCACTCAGTTGGCATGTGATGCGAAAAGGCTTGCCCACCGGAACAGCATAATCACCCGAGTACTTAATGTGTGTCAAGCCTAGACAACAATACAGTGGGTAACCCACCAAACCAGTATTCCCTAGTTCACATATTACAAACAGGTCAAAATTTTTACAAAAACAAACCTCATACAAACAAGAGCCCTCACCCCCAAACAAACAAAAAAAAATTCCTTCACCTCCAACCAACCTACTAAAAAACTTTCTTCACTNCAAGAGCCCTCACCCCCAAACAAACAAAAAAAAATTCCTTCACCTCCAACCAACCTACTAAAAAACTTTCTTCACCTCCAACCAGCCTACTAAAAAACTTCACCTCCAACCAACCTACTAAAAATCTCCCTTCACATCAAACCAGCCTACTAAAAATCTCCCTTCATATCCAACCAAATTACAAAAAAATCTCCACCCCACCAAAGGAAAAACACCTTGATTCACCCCACCGAAGAGAAAACACCTTGATTCACCCCACCAAAGGAAAAACACCTTGATTCACCCCACCAAAGGAAAAACACCT
>NQII01001798.1:153266-175925 GCA_002778355.1 Clitarchus hookeri
AATTTGTTACATATTTACTAACCTTAAATAAATTTAATACAAGTTTATCTGTATACATTAAATCTTATCTTCACACTTTGTTATTGTTCTATTCTTCGGTAGGTTAAATAAAACATTTAATGAATTTTACCTGCATTGGTTGAATGAAGTTGCAAGCAAAATGCAAGTATTCAAAATGGAACAGAATACTGGAACCAATATTTTAATTGTAGAATCGGTACTGGAACCGGAACCAATATTTTTTGTTATTCGACCATCCCTAAATTTTTTGTATCTATTGAAATTTTATTGATTTTCCTAATTAATTTCAATTCTGTGGGGGACGAAAGTAGTAAAGGACTCGTACGTTAATGATTTCACTCGCATATTAGTTTTAAATTGAAACTAAAAGTATTGTTTATGCAGTCTGAGGTTTTTTTTTTTTTTGCTAAATTCAGCAATATTTTTCTGTCTTAATTAACAACACCAATTTTACATATGTAATAGTACTTCTACAGGACTACTTCCTGTGCAAATTCCAGAATTTTCTCATGTGTTTCACACGAAAAAAAGCTCACTGATTATGGCAATTTTTCAAAATTTTCCATTTTCGATAACCTGAAAATTGGAAGGGACACAAAACACCTAATTTTCCTAATCATTACTGCATAATACTAGTTGTAGAGTATCTAAAGTCAAAAAGTCTTTAAGGTGTTTTGTGTCCTTCACTGAAAATTTTAGGTTATAAGTCTAGCAGAATTGAAATTTTGTTAGTAAACTTACAGATATAAAAGAAAAATGTTAATTGTCACAGAAGCTAATGTTTATACTTAAAAATAAAGAGCATTTTGAGCGGAGTACAACATATTATTTTTAATGTTAAGATGTGTACAGAGGCAGTTACAACATTTTCCAGAAATGCTTGAAAACTCGTAAAAAGGCACATACCACCATCTTTAAATAACAGCCATGGGAGAATATGAACAAAATATTTTTTCCTAAAATTTGTTTTTAGTTCAGATTTTCAGAATTTTAGAAAAACATGCAGCAAACAAATATATTTATGGTAAATATATTTAACAGTGGTTTTAACCACTATTCTCACCTTGGATCAAGATTTCGAACCACCATATTCGGCAGTTCAAAATGAAATTCATCTCTATCACCAGTCATGCTATGAACTCGAATGGTGCAACAGTATTCTGTGTAGATCTTAGATCAAATTTGGACATGATCTCGGATCTCGAGATGAACTTCAATGGTGCAACCGGCCATAAGGAAACCCACAACTATTCCATAAAAAACATCTAAAAGAATGTTCAGACAATATGTCAATATCAACTATGGTAAAGTGACCAACATTCCAAGGGTGTGAACTATATATAGTTCACACCTACCTACGAGTCCCTAGTGTGAAATAAAATATTCTAATAATCCCTCAACTTACTTACAAAAAGTTTAAGGATCCAACATTAAAAACAAAGAGCTCTTAGGACAGTATTTTTCCTGAATTTTAACATCCATACCTAGGCACTTCAGTTTATATCAAAGTATAGTGCAAAATGAGTTTATATCGCTAGTTACAGTCCGACATGTAATTGTAATTCAATGTATCACTAATCTACTGCTCAATCTAGTGTTCTGTGTAATGAAATGGTGCAGTTCAGTTTTATATACACTGGTATTGGAGACAGGCCATGCCAACTTCTAAAGAAATTAATGATTATGCTTTCATATTTTTTTAAGTTTATCTTCTGTAACTACGATTGATCTGATCACTGTAAACATTTCAATGTCTCCCTCCCTACTTGCCAAGCCAATGGTTTTGTTAGATCTTTACCTAGGGCAGTTGTACACAAAATGATCAAGATTTGTAAAAATAAATGTAATCAATAAAATATTAAATTTTTAGAGGTATGTTTGTGTATCTAGTAGTGTTAATTGATATTATATCAAACTAATGTAATTCTAATGACCTGTGCAACGCATAGCATTAACAATACAAGATGAAGATTTGTGTTAGGTGTGCATAAATTATGGTAATTATCTACTTTGCAAGTAATCTGGGATCAGGCAAAAATATGTAACATGCAATAAATTGACACTTACATACATACGTCTATTCATTTGGGAACTAGAAGGCAGAGTGAAAGTGGAGGAGAGGGGACGTGGCAACTTTCAAGTTGGACATAGCTTGGGCCTGGCTTAGCAGTGTTCCAAATAGTCAGGATATTTACACTCGTGTACTTTCACTCACTAGAGAGTGACGTTATAGTGTGCTGTTCCATATGACAAGAGTGCAAGCACGCAAGAGCGAGGGCACTTTTCGAGTTGGATGCATGCTCTGTACATTGTTTTTTTACTTGGCTATCCATTGCCTAAAATGACAATGAAAAAAGTGACTTACTTCACGTGAACAAAAACACACATGAGCATCTTTCAAATCAACAACATTTGATAACATTAGTATATTTCAAGAGCGAGAGTGGATCCGTTCCAAATCAAGAGTATGCAGGGAATTGTGGGAGGGAGTGAGAGTGGAAGTGGAGTGTAGATGCTGGTTATTTGGAACAGTCATACCCTCGAAGCAGAAAAGAAAAAAAAACTGGGTCTCCATTGTCTTAGAACTACTACATAAACGTTCAATTACACACGACCCGACAATTTTAAGGTTATGGTTACAAATCGATGAAACTATACATCTGCACTAAGAAATTGATCAAGTATTAAAATTGAAAAACTAACGACGCAAACAGAAAAACGTCACGTAAATAAGGTAATTTATAAATAATTTCTCGCCGCATGTCGAACTTCAACAAAATAATACGGCGGAAGAACCGCAATATGAGTATCTCGAGGTCTACTTTTGACGTTTCTGTGCAACCTGAGCTCAGTGAGATGTAACCTACATTCTCTACTCTTGTGAGTCATCTTACAAGAGTCTACTACTTTCATTTAAACTCATATTTAAATAATGTGTACGCAAGTACGAAACAGTGCCACAAAACGAGAAAAATCATTGACCTATTTATCATTGCAAACACTCTTCTCGACTACAACCGCACGTAAATTTCTTCACGTACAAAGCCAATAATACACACAAATATTAGAGAACATGGGAAAATGAACAGCTGACATCTTAAGGTAACACTGTAGTGTGTAATGTACAATTAAATTCGTACCTGCGGTTGCTCCTGCTGCTGAACTAAAACACACCAAAAATAAACTTATAACTACAAACAGGCATAATTCGGTAAGTTTTGTATTCCACACATATGACATTTTACGAAAATCTATATTGCCGAACTTCACTTCAACTAATCAGCTCGTGCTCGAAACTATTTTTAGTTTTTGTTTCGTTGCTTCTTGCCCCAACCCTACCCCACTTTATTTCAGTACTGAAGTGTTCAAAATGGCGAAGAGAATTTTGTCGACTTGCAGGGTGGCTAGCAAAAAAAAAAAAAGGATGTGGTCACGCACTGAAATAGAGCTAATAATGCGTTGTCTGCTGCACGAAATACTATCAAACCCGCTGGTCTGACAATGCAGAGTTGGCTACAAAGTCATCATTGCGATGACGCACACTGAGTAATGACGTCTCCTTATGTCGCAATGTAGACATGATTGTTGGCACTACCCTCAGAATACGAAAGTGCAGAGCACACAAAATAATGGGATGGGATGTGATGAGACGTGAAGTTAAAATAATCGAACCACAAGGTTAACAACAGATGTTCAGCGAATAAAATGTTATATTTGAATCAAAAAGCTAGGCGACAATAATGACAACAATGAAACGTAGTAAATTCTCTAGGTTGAACTTAAAATTCATAGACGTAATTTCATTGCAAATACGAGATTGTACGATAGACTGATTTCAATCAAAGATACGTTGTTACTGCAAAACAAGTTTCTGTCATTATGATTATTTTATCGAAGGAAATGAAATGCCTCTGCCATAAATGAATATTTGTGGTGCAGAGCATAATTGATCTTTTCAGTTTTGTGTAATCACTAGTGTTTTTTATAAACTCGGGATTAACCAATATACCAGTTTGGGAATTCAATAATTCAATTTTTAGGGGTGATAGGCTATACCAATTCAATTATTTTTATATAGGAGTATGTGGTCGGAAACATTTCCTTACTAAGCTACAGGCACAGAACACACTGTGCATATTTTAAACTTAGTGCACACATAGCGCAGGCCCTTGCAGTGAACTGACAGCTCTGGTAAAAACTTGCTACATAAACAAATGTATGTAGATGTGTTTCATGGTGGTTTACTTACACACAAATGTCATGCACTGTTACAGCAGATTTTCGAAGTGACGACCTCCCACCTATGCAGGCAACGCAGCGACGTGCCATGTTCTTAAGCACTCGGTCGAAAACCCCCGGCATGTATTGCACTTCCCTACAAGTGGCATGTTTTTGAGCTGTCAATTCTTCCACTATGTTAATGTGCATGGCTCCACAGGAAAAAGTCTAAGTGTGTCATTCCGGCGATCGTACAGGCCATGCAATGGGACCTTCCTGCCCAACCCATCGTTCACCATAGGTGTTAGTTAAATGCTCCCATACAGTATGTGAGAAATGAGCTGGAGCACCTTCATGCTGAACACACATGTGCTGTCGGACATCAAAAGGCACATCTTTTTAACAGCTCGAGGAGTAGCCCCTGCAGGAAGGTGATGTAAATTTGCCCATTTAAGACAGTGGTAGAATGTACAGGCCAATCAGTTGATTCTGTACAACTTCCGCCCACACACTCATGTGAAACTGTTGTTGATGTGCCCTTCTGTGAGTGGTGTGTGAACTTTCGTCAATCTACATGTGACTGTTGTGGGAGTTAAACATGCCACCTCGTGTGAATGAAACTTCATCGCAGAAGAGAATCTTCCTGCCAAAGCTGGGATCTTAGCCAACACCTGCGCCCATCGCCTGTATATTTTGTGTGTGGTATGGGTATAATTTTTGTTTGTGAAGAAGTTCAAACACTCCAGTTGCTAACATCCAATGTGTTAGCTATTGCGTGGGTAATGGTGGATGGCTGGTCTGCCCCCTGCTCGAGCACGCCTTCAAAACTTGGGGTGCGAACTCGCCTTCGCGCACCAACATTTGCTCTCTTGACTTGCACTGAACCTGTTTCACGCAAATGCTGAAAAAACACTCACAAGGGTTCGCAGGTTTTGGTTGACGACTGTCTGGGTATCGTTCATGGTAATATCTTGCCGCCACAGCCGCACTGCCTTGTGCCACGACATAAGCAAATACCACGTCCGCATACTTCTCACACATAAACACCTGTGCTGCTGATACCACCATGGTTACATTCGCTCGTCCATCTACCTTGGGGGCTCGTTACTCACTGCAGTGACAAGTACTGCCGCAGAAAATTGCCTTGGATTACATCAGCGCTATCCATTCGCTGAAATGACCAGTACCACTCGTGCACCAAGTTTAAAATGTGCGTGGTGCGTTCGGCGACTGTAGCACAGTAGGGAAACATTTCCAACCACTTGTTTCTGTATAAAATGATCGTCCTGGTGTGGCCTGTCATCCCTTAAAATTAATGCATTGAATTCCCAAACAACCTGTATATGAATAACACATACACATCTACCGATCTAATGGACACAACATACCAAGCCATAAACTAGACTTAATTATAAATCAGCATGCTAACATTACCAAAAAAAAGTCGTTTTGCAGTACCATCTAACCACCTTAGATTTCCATGGAATTCTTGCATAAACTGTTTTCACAAATAGATACACGCATATTTACATAGGTTGTTCACGCTGAATACTTCTGAGGTCCTAGTTACTCTTTCCTTTCAGTAATTTCTTATCCTTTAACAGTCTTTTTAAAATAAATATTGCCATGTAAGTAATAAACATAGTGTTTATATTCCCCTCCACTTGTAAGTTGACATCTAAGACTATAATAAAATATATTTATTGTCTATTATTTGAAATGAGAGGTCTTTCAAAAGTGCTCACTTTACCGAGAATAGTCTAAAGTAATGATTATAATCTGTTTGGCCTACATATTCTCTCTAAATTTTGTTGCTGTGCATTCCCCTAGGGTATGCATGCGAAACCCAATGCTGCCCACCTGCTGAATAGCACTCTGTCCGGGCATATCGCCACTACATGTGCCGAAGGCCAAGGGAAAGTCACAGTCAGTAAACCCGACCATTTTCATGTGGCCCAGTTCTTGTACTAAAATAGATTACTCGTTTATTAATAGCTAACTGACCTCTAGGTTGGTCAGTCCCGCCAATGTTTACATTACACTGTTGCAATAATTTTAATATTTCATATTTTTATTCGATAACATTTAAGTATTTATATTAAATATTTCGATAATTTCAAATGAAACTGAAAGGCAAACATGTATGTACATATAATAAATCACTTATTANTCAGTAAACCCGACCATTTTCATGTGGCCCAGTTCTTGTACTAAAATAGATTACTCGTTTATTAATAGCTAACTGATCTCTAGGTTGGTCAGTCCCGCCAATGTTTACATTACACTGTTGCAATAATTTTAATATTTCATATTTTTATTCGATAACATTTAAGTATTTATATTAAATATTTCGATAATTTCAAATGAAACTGAAAGGCAAACATGTATGTACATATAATAAATCACTTATTAAAAAATATAATTGGAGAAGGAAAAAAGGAACTGTTCTACATTGAATGTCGGTCTATGAGTGACAAGTATAAGATGATTAGGGTGTTATACTGTATGTACATGCTAGGGGATTTCCTCTCCTCCCTCTTTCAAGGTTTTTAGACAAGAGTTATTGGTGGCCTCCCCCTCCCCTTTCGACAAAGCCTGGTCTGGATCGTCTTTGATTGGGCCCTAAATACATGTTGTCCGACAGGCATTCTTCTGCAGTAAATGGACAAGTGGAGGTGTTAAGAGCCACATGCATGCTTAAGTGTACAGTGTAGTGTACTATCAATCATCAATCTGGATTACATGCAAGTAACAGTGAGTCTGGTTTGCATACATATTTAAACATATGGTATCTTGTGCGCCCTTGTAGCAGCTTCACTACTAACTTTGGGAGATGGCCCAATTCCATCACATAAAGTGTTCTTGGGATTATCCCGTTTATTGGTGTATTCATGTAGTGAACATCATGACAACCAGGATGCATCACGTCCTCATAGCTGAGGGTAGAAGGTGCTATACCCCTACATGTATTCTCGATATTATCCCATAAATAGTCCAAGCATATCGCAGGGGTGTCTAATCAGTTGGAATATATCAGCATGCAAGTACATTTCATGCCAGGGTGCAGAGTTTCACCTGGCTGTCGACCAGGCCCTGAGAGATTCTGTAGTCTCTCGTGCTAATTTGAGAGCTATAAGTTTTATTAACTGATGTATGTAATGGATATCGTTATTAGTTCCATACGTATGGAGCATGGAGCATGTACGACCTCAGCACATCGCCGGTAAAACCCCAGGTAAGGGAATTATCGACCTTTCAGCGAGACATCCAGTCCTGCAATCCGCCGACGATGGCAAATGGCTAACCAAGTGCCACCATTTGCTGGACTTACATGAAGGCAAAATTATATTCTATAAAGTGAAATATATTATCTGTGCTTCACTGTTATAATAGTCACAAGAACGAGGGGCGTAGATAATTTTTCTTTCGGGAGGAGGGTGGGCGGTTCATCACTCTTGAAATATAGATTTCATGAGCCTTGAATACTGACACAGATTTTAAGTACTAAATATACAGTTTATTTTTTACTAAAAATTAATTTAGACTCCCAGATATGCCATATTTGCGTCAGTAATTTTTGCTGAAAATCTGCATTTGGATTTAGTAAAATCAGAACGAACCAAGTAATGTTGCATATAAAAAATTAAATCACAATTTATAAAACGAAATAATAAATATGTGAAGCCACAAAAATACATCAATAATGATAAATAATTTCTTCTCCTTTTTCGGCAAGATTATCTAAAACTTCCAGTGGGGTGACTTGTTCTGAACGATGGATTGACAGTAACGCTAAATCATTCAATCTTGCCTGCAGACACATATAAATTGGAATACTGATTCGTAAATTATTTCACTCAAAGAAAAGTTAATTTTAAGTATTGAAAGCATTTTTTATTAATGATTGTTTTACTTGCCTGTCCTGTTTTATTCAGCAAGTATGTTTTGATACTTTTCTGAGTGGAAAATGATCTCTCTAGTGCAGTAGAAACTGGAAGAGTTGCCAAAATCTTCAGAAGAGTGACAATGTTTGGATATATGTCTTTATTGTATACACTGAGACCACTCGTAGCACATGAATGTCTTGGATTTTTACTCGATGCATATTATTCTCCACAACTGAAGTTCAGCCACAACATGGGCAACACCACTCTCCAAATCACTTATGTAAAATTTTACTAAGGATTTAAACTCGTCCAGTTCTTCACTTTTTAGTACAATATCACTGTTTTCACCTGGGAAAAGGAAGGAAAACCCAGATAACAATTTCTTGTGATCAGAAAATTTCGAGTTCAACTCTGAAATGAAGCAGTCTAAAAATCGTATCTAGACTGCCACTTTGAAATATTCTTCAGGGCTACGAGTCATGTAGTTTGTCCAGTTATCTGCTGGATTCCTGCCAAACGAGGAACTGAAATTTGTATGTCTTGCTCCTGACAAAACTCAACTGCTTTAAAAAAAATGGATTTAAATGTATCTGTAGCAGTAACTCTTAAAATTTCCAGTTCTACTTTCATAGCCTCCCTCAAACAAAGTGTGGGTTTTTGAAAAAAAATTGTTTAGGACTTTGCTAAGTCCAAAGACCTTAGCTGTCACCAACAAAGATATAAAAAATTCACACTGTAGAATAGAGTACATCCATGAATTTGCCTGTTTAGATGTGTCTGGCGATTATTTGGCCACCCTGATATAATAATCAGTACTATCAATGATTCAAAACATTCCAAGAAGTAAGTATCTGCATCATATCTTTCAGCTCACCGGGTAGCACAAAGCCTTTCCAAAGTTTTTGCTGTTGGTGGCACATTAAAATTTTCAGCACAGTTTACAAATGCTTTTCTTTTCGGGTACACAAACATTTTTTAGCTGCAACTATGATTCCTAAGCAGCTCCTAATAGCTTGCACGTCACAAGACTTAGATATTGCTAAATTATAAAGTTCTGTAGGATGAGACACTTTCACTGCAGCTTGTGTTCCTTGAAATTTTCCTGACATAGATGAGGCTCCATTGTAACATTTCCCCCTTAAATACTGAATTTATATTGCAAGTTCTGTCAAGTTTTTCAGTATTAAAAAAACCAAGCCTCTTCCAGTTAAATCAATAACAGAGATGAGCTGCAGAAAATCCTCTCTAAGTCTAAAATCTCCAGCATCATATTACACATACCGAATCCCACTGGCATCTGCAGTTCCATTGAGTAACACAAAAAAAACATTGATTTGTTCACTTTGGTAACAAATTTTTTGAAAATTACTTCATCACAAGATTGAATTATTTTATTCTATGTGGTGGGGTTTGTAAATTTATCCCGTTTCCCAGGATCTTCTAAAACTGCCTTTAACTCTGCATTTACATTTGCACGATATCTCAATATAGCACGAAAGTTTCCATCGTAGTGTTCTGGGTGTTCTGTAGGTACCCTGCCATAATCCATGCTTCCTCTTAAAGCAAGTTCTTGCTTTCCACGCAAAATAACTGTTTCTATCACAGGTATGAATGAGTCTTTTTCGGTTTTCACCTGCTTTTCTGTGTTTGTCACTGTCAAGTTGGTTTTCAAAAGACTTCTCGGGGTTCTTATTTACGGACAAAAACTAAGCTGCATCTTGAAGGCAATTTTGATGGTACCTACCGATGAACTGAGTGTCAAAAACTTATATTGATTTCTTCTAGTTGTTAAATGTTTTCTTATGTAAAGCACCTAGAGGCTGAGAGTTCATTCTAGCTCCAGATTTCGAAAAAGCCACACAGTATTTGCGGTAAGCTTCATCTTTGACAGCAGAATAAGCTAACTAAGTCCATCTCGACAACCATTTGTGTTGAAATCGGAGATTCCTACCCTTTTCTTGATATTTAATTGATACTGAAAAAGCATATGTTTTCTCAGGCACCCACCAGATTTATTTCTAATGACAGTTACATCTTCATCATTTACGCCACTTTGATTCACCAAATTACAAACATCTTTGTTCAATGATTGAGATAAACTTGATTAAGTACTACTAATGAAACACAATGTGTTGCAGATTTTCTTAACAGCTCTAGCGATATTGCACTAAAAACAAAAAGAGATGCGTGCTATTTGGTCAATTATTTGCGGGAAATAGTTTGTATGGGGTTTTACAGTTTTANGGGGGGGGGGGGGGGGGGGTGTGACAGATCACCTGGCCACCCTCCCCTTCGCTCCTGACAAGAACTTAGCTTATCGTACAACAGTAATTAAAACAAATAAGTTTGTAGAACATCCCTTAGCTTAACAACACTGTTTCTACTAAATATGTGCTCTACTGGGTGTCTATAGTCTACATTATGTGCAAATGCTTGAACCAGACTAGTTATTAGGTCTGTATTGCAGCTCAGTTCTTGTATTTGATCGGCGAACAAAAGTTCGCAGTACCAGTTTGTTATTTCCCAGGCTTACATTTACGATATTTGAAAGATAATGTAATAAGATCTATCTGTAAAGTGCAAAAATATTTTGGAGCTTTATCATAAGCCAGACGGTAAGATGCAAAACACCTGGAACACTACGTTAAACAAAACTCTCGCTGACATATTATGTAGATTGAGTGTATTTAAGGTGCTGGCATTCAAAAGGGATGACTAGCATCTGCTGGTCGGATGCTCAGTTCTGTCTCCTATCACCGAAACCATATAATTAAGATGCAATCCTGGTTATATCCCAGCAGCAGCCCCATCCACCTCGTATCACCACACACTTAATACACAAAGCAGCGGCTATGACTTCTAACTAACGACCAAATTTCTTTCCACGTCCTGCTCTAATGATGGTATCATTTCTTACCCCTCGTGACCCGCAGTGCTGTTTCTGTTAGTTTGCTATTAGAAACAGCAGTAGCTATAATTCAAGGATATGTATTTGCTGTTTTAACAACACNGGGGGGGGGGGGGGGGGGATGAGAACACAGCTATTACTGCAGCTACAGCCGAGGTGCATGGAACATTTTTATAAATAAACTTGATCCAAGATACAAGTGCTTGCTAGGAGAGACATCCCACCATACAGATAAACTTAGCTACTAACAGGGATGCTGGAAAGCCCATGGAACTATGAAGTGGCTCATGTTGATGCAGTAAGATATGGGAGCTCGTTGGATAAAAGCACTGGGAGAAGTGTAATCGATTTGGAAGAGCTGTTTACATGTACGAAAATAAAAAGTGCTTTGAAGGCCTGCTATCTGAGAAAACATATCTAAAGTTGTCACATTTGGGATGAAGGATAAGATTGCATGAATATACATAGTATTTAATATTCACATGCAATCATTTCACAGGTGTTTTGAATGTTCTAATATGTATAAAAATTAATTTGATTTACATGGTCAATTTTATTGCGTGCCTTCCAGGATATTAGGGTTTGTACAAGGCAGCAGCCATTATCTCGTTCAGTTCTGGCACAACCAACTAGGTAAGTGGACATCTTTACACACAGGGAGCCAACATGGCGTTACCAACTGAACTTTTTAGCTTTAAGATAATTCAATTCACTTTCAATAGCCTGTATTTCGTTCCCCATGTACTCCCACACACTTCCCTAAGTATCAGAGGGTTTATTTAAATGCATCACAATCGGATAGGTTATATTTTCAAGTAGCATGTGCAAACGATTTGTATCAGTTTATATGTAAGTGTTGTTTAGTATTACTGATTATAAAGTTCTGTGGTAATTAACACCGTAGCCTTATTGATTTCAAACCGTTTATCTACTGCAGTAAATTTCGATTTTCAGTAACATGATTATTTTTGTCTACATAAAAAGTTGGATATCCATGTACTTTGGTGTCCTGCATGGTGAACATAGAGTGCACTTGGATTTCCACCCAGGCCAAAACCTATGGGGATTGCTAGTGATCACAGCCCAGTGTAATATAGGACCCAAGTGTTTGTTCCTCATTGAGTGTATAGTTGTACATGTGTTTTGTCCCACTCCAAATATACTAAATCCGGCCATTGAGTTCAGCTTCCCCCTTCAAATCTGCAGATTCACCCCAAGTGAAATTTAATAATCTAGTGTGTTGTGTAATATTCTTTTCAACCGTCAAACCACTCAACAAACGGTTGAGTTCCACGAGGTTCGGAACTTTGTATAGGACATTAAGAGGATACATGTAGCATACCTGGGACTATCTATCACCAGGATATTCGTTAGGTGCACACGGAGTGGTGTGAATAAGCTTCCAGAACACTGTTATTTCTCCAGTGTGTTATGTATCTATTTTCCCAAACTTGTAGTGAATTCGACGTAGTTCGTATTCCATCTGAATCACATCATAACAACTACTGCCTTGGGCCCATCTTGATCTGGAGCGTATGCAATATTTAAGTGTGATGTAATAGGCAATCTAGATGCCGTGCCAGCAGGATTCCCATAAAGAATTACATTCTGCCTGAACTAACATCCCCCAATGTAATCTACAGCTGCCCCACGAGTTTGTGTTACCTCACTGGAAACCCAGTGGGTCAGAATCTGCTTCACGGTTCCAACATCACCATATGGGAATCTTACCCCAACCCTGTCACATGGTCGGAACTGCTGCAAGTAAAATCGCATAGTGCGGGCATCAAGAGTGTACCAATGACTGGAAAATACCTGGTGTCCTCCCAGTCTGCCTTTCGTATTCAATTTAAGTATTCTTGTTATATATCACATCCTACCCACTACCAGTAGTACTTAACATACACATTCCATCCAGAATGCACATGCTCCTCCTTTGTGGACATTCCTGTCATTAGCCACTCATTAACCGGACAGTCTTTCGTCAACCCCGACCCAGTAAAACATCCACCCTTTACATGTTCTGTCCCTGTGCCCATGATCAAGGACACATTGCACATGAAGGATATTTGTGGTCAGAACTGTACACAACAAAGAATCAATGGCTGGTGTTTTGAGTGTCTTCTCTGTTAGAGATCTGATTTATTGAAGTTTCTGCATCTCTCATTTATGAATGGTTAGTGCTGACTCCAACTAACATGCAGCACGTTGTTCATTGATTGTGGAGAGCACACTCGACACAAGAACAGCGTATATCAAAAAATTAAACGATTGCAACTCTTGAGCTAGGAAATTAATTCGGGACGGAAAGGGTTAAAGTGTCACATCATATAATCTTGCAGCTTCGGAGGAGGCCATTTCAGCCATTTCAGCCATCACGTTCCGCGGCTATGGTTTATGCTGATCTGGAGTTGCCAGCTGTCCCTGTGGTTAGTCCCGTGATCCAGTTGGTGGTTGCTTAAACCCATGGAAGGGATTCCTGATGTGTTCTGGCATTGGCCTCTGATCTCTCACTTGCGCCGAGAGTGGCAGTTCCTTCTAGGGTCCTTCCGACTTCCCTAGTCTTGACTTTGTGGGATTCTGTGAATGAAAGCTTCCTACATGATCCTCGCAGGGCCAGCCTCCATCTCCTTGCCATACTTGCGCACCTTCCACCAATTCAATCTCCGTCCTGAATTCTGAAGCAACCCCTGGTTCTTCTCTGCGCAATAGTTGATTCACATTCAGTCTATACCACTGGTCTTCCTGTGTTCTCACTTCATATGTCCATGATTCCTGTCGAGGTTCAATCTAACCTGGAGTCATTTATGTTTTCCACTGGAATTACAGAGAAGCACATACTACCCCACTGTGAACTTACAAACTTTGCTGCCCCCAGACCCCTCTGACATTTATTTTGTCCCCTACCTATCAGTCGGTGGCATAATCTGGTCCAGCACTGTCAGTAGCTGTCGTCCTATGAGCAGCTCAGTCAAAGTGGCCTGTAACTCTCTGGCCGGTGTGGTTCACAGGGTGAAAAGCATCCTCGCCAATCTCTTCTAACTACTCCCCTTCTGTATTTTCTTGAGCATATCAGTTGGATGCATTTCTTCAGAAACACTTCCATTCCCTTGGACACAAAGGCTATGCCATTATCTGATACCAGGTACCGGGGAATTCTTTAGTAGCTGAATATCTCTCATAATTTTTGTATCACTACTGTCATTGACATATATGGAATTTTCTTCACTTCTGGCGATTTAGAATGGGCACCTACCACAATAAGGAAAACCTGGCCCTGAAACTGTAAAAAAAAAAAAAATCAATGTGCAGCCTTATCCATGGTTTTGTCACTAGTGCCCATGTATAGTCAGTTACCTTTGGTGGATTGGTCCGATTCCACTGACATATCTGATATTGTCCGGCTGTTCGCTCAATCTCCTGGTCTATTCCGGGCCACCATATGTAGCTCTGAGTTATTGCCTTTGACTTCGCCACTCCGTAGTGAGCTGAATACAATACCTCCAAGAGCTCATTCCTCCTAACCAATGGAATCACAACTCTATTGGCCCATAAGACACATCCTCTGACACCAAGAGTTCGTGTCGTCTGTCCCAGCATGGTCTTAACTCGTATGACCTATTATATCCCCATCATCCTGTCATAGTTTCATATATGACCTGAGCTAGGACTTCCATCTTCGGTTGTTAACTGAGCCAGAGTCGCAGCATAGATAGGTGGGGAGGGCATAGTTTCCAACATCAACACATCCCGCACTGCTGGTATTTGTACCTCCCTCGAGTGTACGGGTAGCCAACTGAGAGCATTGACATGACTTATTTGCTCTCCAGTCCTGTACTTTATCTAATAATCGAACAATGCGAGCCAGAGACTCCTTCCAAGAGTCGTGGGGACAGAATGTCGGGGGTTTGTTTGATGGGGTTCAGCAAACGCAATAGGGACTTGTGATTGGTGACAATGACAAGGGACCTGGCAGTTACATACTGCCAAAACTTGGTCACCACAAACATGACTTCCAATGCTTCCATGTCTAACTGAGAGTAATTCCTCTCCTGGCTCTATAAGGTGCGAGAGGCGAATGCCACAGGCAACTCACTTCAATTATCCATGACATGGGCTAACACCGCTCTTACCCAATATTCTGATGCATCAAATGTTAAAATTCGTTTCTTAATGAGTGAGTACCTAGTCTGACGGCAAAAGTTGTTTGGCCTCCTGGAATACAGCAGGATGGTCTTCGGTCCGCTTCCAAGTCTTCCCTATGTCCAGTAATCTATGATGCAGGTCCAACACCTCTGCCCAGTTTTCCAAATATCGCTCATATAAATTCAACATTCCAAAAAATGACTGTAGGTCTCTCTAACAGGTGGGAACTGGTACCTTCTGGATGGCTTCCACTTTCCCATCTATTAGGTGAACCCCTTGACTATCAATCCTATAACCCAAGAAAAACACAGATTCTGCCACAAAGAAACACTTAACCTTTCCCGCTTGGTCTATTCGCTTATGATGGTGCCATATCAACCACGAGTACCTATCATAAGTTATATGATATCTACATGGATTGATTGCTGATGTTATGGATGTGGCATCTTACCTGGGTGTGTGTGCCCCATCGAATATTAACAAGACACTCTCTCTTCAAGCTCGACACAGTAAAACTCATGCTGTGAAATGACTCATCCTGAATCGTACTAACCTCTTCTTCCCGTTTTTACCACTTCTTATATACAGAACTTGTGTTTTTACTACTTCAGCTGTATACAGAACAATTCTTATCCAGCTTAGTGCATGCAAGGCTGATGGCCAACAGTTAGTCGAACATAAGTTTAACTCAAGACACAGGTAGGGAATCGAAGGCAGACGTAATCGAACCCCCATGCCCTGAACGAGTCCTGTGTCATTCCGAAAGACCAGTGCTACCTTTAGCCACCATCGAAGGATTGGCGCCCATAATAATAAAATATAAATCTAAGTTATATATTTTAAGCGCCAACCCCCTGTTCAGCCAGATTTACTAGCGATGGGGGTGTCATAGAAAACAAAACTGTTTGAAAACTAAGACTTTTGATAACTTTGCAAGGACCCAGAAAGTATTAATTTATGGACTATATTCGGGGATGTCTAATAGGAGGCCCCCGAGTGGTATTTTTGTGGACCATATGCCAAAACTATAAAAAAGGAATTTGTGTGTGTGAAAACATTTTCTCCACAACAACGCTTGATGTCGTACCCCGAGTCCGATCCAAACATATGAAAACACATCCAGCCACAGATGCGGAAGTACACCATGCCAGGAATGTCATCCCGAATGCACCCTGCTGGGTGAAACAAACATGGCACCTGATTGGTTGCTGGTATTCCTAAATGATTTCTTGCTTAATGCACAGACCGCCATAGTTACTTAGCCCTACACATAAAGTGCTCTTTGGTGCACCATTATACAAATGCGCCTATGGCAGACTGTCTGACTAGGGAGTCTCCAAACCCTGTTCTTTCTTACTACTCTTTTTGTTCAGGTATCTTTTGAGGACATGGGAGAGAGGAAATGCTTAGTTACGCATTCCCCCCTCCACCAGGGAGGTAGTATCCCCCCTCCCTGGATACAAATAAAATTCCAGCACGAGCAAAGAAAGCGCCTCCCCTCCCCCATCCCTCCTCATTTCCCAACATCTTTCACTTCTAGTACTTCAAACACCCTTTCAATAAGCATTATCATTTCCCATCCTCTTTTCTAGTAAAACATGTGTTATACTTCATAAATTGCATGGAATTTTGCAACTATATCTGTCAAGAGATTTTTACAGTGCCAATGCTGGTTTCCTCTCCCCATTCGTAGTTCAGGTTAGATGTCAGCATGGAAGGCAACCATGGCCCCATTCGCTGCCATGTTTTCATAATCCTAGTATAGCCATGATCCACATGTCCCATAGTTAGAATATTTAGCATGTCTAGGCGTGTGGGGTTCGGCCCTGAGGCACACTTAGGTCCAATCCTTACCTATGGTCTACGACTTCCCTTTTAGATTTAAGGTAGGTTATAAAAAATGTTCAAATCACCAGTGTTTTCAGCTAAGAAAAGTTGGGGAAATATAAGTGGAAAGCATAACCTGATGGTTCACTTATTTCTCACAATCCCTTCACTAACTCTGGTTTTTCCTAAGTCTTGCTCCCTTTGGGTAGTGGCTCATCTTCTCCCGAGATTTTCACGCACTTGTGCAGCTGCTCTTCCTCTCCTCCCTAGTCTTGCTCCCTTCGGGGTAGTGGCTGTGCCAACAACTATCCCGGCCGTTTCACGGCCCTAGGGAGTATGGTGTGTCCCGTGGCCATTAAAAATGGATGTAAATCGCTCCGAAACTGCAACAGGAAAAGCCACCCTGAACCCTACATGCCCTGAGAGTTCTCTTTCAACCGTCTTTGTCGGGTCAATTTTAAGTGGCACCCAATGGACCACGTGACGACGACACACTCATCAACGATCCCCTATTTGCAGCATGTCGCTGTTCACCTGCTGCCGCTGTCTGCTGGACAGCGAACGGACAGGAGGACGACACATTAATTAAGAATTCGCTACAGTTCTCTCGCAGATTCTTCTCTGCTGCACTTTCTGCGACTGGCAACAACCGGGATTGATGTGAACATACCTGCACTCATAAATGCTTATGATTGACCACACTTGTCACACCAAACACTCTCTCACTGTTATTTCGGATTGCATTATTTTATTTGGAATGAAGATAAGTTATTAATAATTACAAAACGGTATAGGTTTTTTATTTGTGTAACTAAAATAATGACAAATGACAGTCTTTATTGTTATGCCATTGTTTACCAGTCAAGTTGAGCTGTTTATCTGATTGCAGCCCTCCAACTGAATAATTAAACATTCGCGACTTTTGGTTTGATTGTGTTTGGTAAAGATAAAGTATTTTAATATTTTTTGTGTTACAAAGTAATATATTTCTTCAGAAAACGTATTTCGTCAAACTGATATGTTTGCCATCAATTCTTGGTGTGAGATGATGGTTGTGTTCGGTACTATATTTCTGGCAGTTTGCCAATGTTGCCAATGGAAATCCAAGCAGCCTTGCACCATCAGAATTTTGCAGGCAACGATAGACCAAAAACTAAATAAATTTTAACTGGCGATACTAAAATAATAAAATCATAACATACAATGGCTGCATTTTACAACCAACATTATATACAATGTTGTATACATGTACAAAACAAAAGTTTTATTATAAAAATGAAAGAAATCGTTTAATAAAAATGCTATGAAGTAGAAACAATAAGGTAACAAATTATTACATACGTACCACTGATATCACGGTTCAGGGGTACAGCTGCAAGTGTTGGGGGTGGAATAACTAACTTGCACACATTGTTCTCGCTTATGTAACCCTCATCACATGAACACACTGATGATGTGCAGACTGTGTGCTCTATATGTTGACATTCCTCAGATGCCGTGCATGACTCGTTCAAATCTGAGGAACAACAAAAACAATTAAAATTGTTATTTATTATAATGGAAAATAACTCACATTAGGTTACTTGTAACACCATCCGTTTAACGAGGACTTAATTGTTGTGACATATGCCCATTCTCAGAATGAATACAAAATTCACTGTCCACTAATAGGATTTCGATTACAGGTAAAGTTGACAACGACTGCAAAAATTGATAAAATTATCTGATCCATTGTCAATAAAGTAGCGATTTTAAGAATAGCAACCCAGCGATGGGCCTGTGAAAGAGATGGAGAAGCACCTCGTATCATGATCATACAACATTCACAAGAGAAGCATTGTAACAAATAATAAATGCATGATTCCTATCGCATTATAGGTAGACATACAGTGATATCATTTTTTATTTGTTTACCTATGCATAATCTGATTTTTATGGATTTGCATTAAATTTAAATTAAATTATATATATTTTTTAAGGGACATTGTATCATATCTCACTGTTGAGATTTAAAATTTAAAATTCTATCAAACTTGTCGAACTGAACTTTTTTTAATGCTTATATCAAGCTTCGCTCTCCACAACTCTAGCCCAGCTTTGCGTGTGAGTGACATGCATATGAATGATCGGTTGCAGGACATCGACCAAGTACTGCTCGCCATATCCTCGGAAGTGCCTTGTGTACCTCTGCAAACATTCCGTTCATCATTTGCTCCTAGCCCTGGCATTTTCCACCCACATCTACGCTATTTATTGCCTCACTATTACGTTATTTTCCACCTTCATACCATCAATTCAGTACAGTATGTCCTGTTGCATAAAGCTACACTTTCATCATGCCTT
This sequence comes from Clitarchus hookeri, assembly GCA_002778355.1. Lineage (NCBI taxonomy): Eukaryota > Metazoa > Arthropoda > Insecta > Phasmatodea > Phasmatidae > Clitarchus > Clitarchus hookeri. The sequence continues at coordinate 172,617 of NQII01001798.1, forward strand.
TGCCCAAATATAGGCAGATCCTATTATGGAACCTTTCATCGTATCGTCGACTTTTTATTTTCTCGTGCTTTTTAAAGGTAATGGAAATTATTTCACATGCCCCACCTACACACATTAAAATCCATTAACTTATTTAATATTTTCCATTCAATTTCCACAAAAAAACATTTCATTACTCAGTTTAGGAAAATATTATATTTCGCGAGAATTCTGAGCCAATTAAAAAATAACATTAAAAAAATTATATTTTTGATTTTTTAACGATTGTTTTTGAAATACAATTTTGGCAAAATAACATAAAACTCAAGTTGTTGTATTATTTGTCATCAAAAAACTTTTTTATTGCAATTTTTCTCAAGTAAATAAACAAACCACATATTAAAACTTAAAAGATGTAATATATTTTATTAAATATTTAACTCTGAATGTGTTTACAAAAACTAAGCATTTTAAGATAAACATAATTTGTTTAGGTTTAGTAAATTATTATCAATGTTGTAATTAATTAAAAATAAATTTGCTTGGACCATAATTTAAAAAAGAGTAAAATCAAAACACGAATTTATTAGCCCATAACTTACAATTTAATTTTTCGTTCCAAGTGTTGCAAAAGAGGAGATTTTTGGACTGACAAATACTTACGAATTCTTTGTAATAACTTACACTATGGAACCTACGAAAATAATTTATATTGGTATATGACTCCGGCAGCTACCAATAATAAAATTTTGGTGTGCTAGCAGCAGCCAGTAGCATTAATAATAAAAAATACGCTGGTTTTACTGGTGCTATATTCTGACCTTGTACAATGCCAGCCATGACTTTACCTATTTTGCAACACGTTATACGTAAACGGGTATACTCGGGATAATATGTTAACAAGTTTAAGATTATTTAGTTTTGTAAGTGATTTGGAAATGTTAAGAATCATCAGAAGAAAGTATTAAATAACTTATTCGGCCGAGTGCCGACCGAACTTGTCCGAACATGCTAAATATCTACGGCCTTTTGTCTGGTTTATAACAAGTACTTTAGAATAGATCTTGGGTGTCTAACAACCATGACCGACAGAAAATACAGGCCTGCTTGATGAGCGGTTTCGAATGCGTCACGTTCGCGCACAACGTCACTCCGCACCCATACTAGTGTATGCATAATGGACGTTATATGGTGTTCTGCGAGAGTCGAATAATTAAAAAAATTCAAAGTTATTATATTAACATATAATGTCACATGTAGTTTGTCTAATATAAGTAGGAAAACCCGACTAATAAGACAATGCATTTTTATATTCGTCAAATATGAAGATTAAGGTAATAAACAGTCGAATACAACGTTGACGAGAATTCATGTGCCAAACTCTGGGAGGCGATTCCTCATGAAAAATAAGGTGGGATATACATTGACAAACACTATCGTCTGGCGAATATTATGGGAGGTATACGCATTTAAAATCTAAGTTTGAAACACATTAATGTAAAAATATTAGGAAGTACTTGAGATGGAGCGACAGAAATCGTAATCGTGTTTCATGAAACGGAGATTTTAAATGCGCTAAAATGTGGTTGGTAAAATCGTCCCCCTACTCGTCATGTCATTTCTTAAGTAGGGGTAGTCACCCTATTTTCACAGGTAACTTTGGGACACTAGGCCGTGATGAAAAATTCCAGGTAAATTATTACTCACTATGACAAAATGAAAACAAAAGGATGTCTTGTCCGAACATGCTCCGGTTAACCGTTTTCGAGAAAACGCCACTCAAAATTTCGAAGGTACGGTATAAACCTGCAAGGGCAGGTAACGCATCTGCCACCCGCAGTACTCTATGTGGATGCAAGGACTAGTTAATTTGAGGGAGTGGAGATTGGATAGATTTAGGCGGCTCTTAAAATCGTGGTCTTGAGAGCCGATGGGGGAGAAGCGGGGTGAGTATAAAGCAGCGCCGGAATGTAGGGGCAGAAGATCCCCGAGAAAACCCGCCGATCAGCAGCATCGTCCAGCACGATTCTCACGTGCAAAAATCCGGGAGTAAACCTGCGGGGAATCGAACCAGGTTCGCTTTGATGGGAGAATTTGAGGCAGTACAAGCGTACAGAATAAGGAACGGAGTGCAAATATGAGGAATACATGACACAGTGTATATGGTATGTAGTACGGCGAAGCACGTCCTCGTCAAATGCCGCCGTTCACCTTGTCCGCGGTGCTCAGTATTCGGCCACGTCACTACTGTTGAGCCTTCATTCCGCAATCTCTGATTGAGCCGTGCAAATGTCGCACGAGCTGGATATCGCAGCTGGTACAGCTTCACTGCTTACCTTGCATTTGTGTCGGCTGCTCCTACCAGGGGTGGATGACTTAACAAAATGCGCGGGGGTAATGCCTTTTTTTTCCGTTACGTTATCCACCTTATATCGGTTATCAAAACTGAGTCAATAACGTTATTTGTCGTAGTAACACATTCACAAATACTCTTTAATACACGGTACAGTTTATAACGTTACTGCGAAAACGGAAATTTTTCTGTTATTTCAATAATGTTACATATTAAATAACGCTATCAAACAGAACCAATGAAAAGTTATTTTAAACATTTCGTTAAAATGTACCTATAGCATTTCCACAAAAACCTAAAATATTTTGTTATATTCAGTATGTTATTTATTTGGTAACTTTTTCCTATGGACCAAGATATTGTCCGTCTCATATAACTTGGCAAGACTATGACAGTCAGTGAGTCGCAACTTGATGTATACGAAACAAACAAAGTGCCATTTACAAAATCCTGCATCAACTGATGCACGAACGAAAAAAAGTTAATATTACGTTGGCTATTGTGAGTGCACTACCGACGCACATCAGACAAGCAGAAAATACGCGATAAGAAACAGTCCCTAGATTAATTAATACATTTTATTTTACGTGGTCACAAAACAGTGATTGTTAGAGTTGGAAACTAAACTTCGTGATGAAGTAGTAATGTATAGGTGTTAAAAATGAAATGCACAATAAAACGATTCGTATCCAAATGAAACACAACTTCAAAACTTTGAGAGTTCTTTTCACGTCGTATCCCCACTCTCCAACAATGCCTTTCCATACGTGCTTGATATTAATTCCAAAAGCATACAGAAATATTGCATGGTATTGTTGAATTATTATTCATAATAATTTGACGAAATGTATTTCAAATTCGTGTCGTTTCGAGCCAGTAAAAGAAGAAAAGTCAACTTTTAAAAAGACGGGATCAAAAGGCAGACGAACATGCTGCGCTTTGTTGAGTAACGCTCTCGGCTCACAATTCGCCCTGCC
>NQII01001798.1:175965-253503 GCA_002778355.1 Clitarchus hookeri
TTCGGTGACTCATCGTAACGTTACCGAGCGTTACACTTTTTCATAAGTGACTCCCAGCCGCAACCTAATTTAAGACGTTGTCACGTCAAAAAAAAAATAGCTTTCGTGTGTAAAATAACAAATTTACGAACATATATAAAAAGTTTTATTTTTCCGCGAGCTCTGCATAATTTTTAAAGTAACATATATTTTGCGTACAGCGATTTTGATTACTAGTAATTTCTATTGGGCGGGTAATCGTTCGTGTACGTCCATTACACGCCATGTTGTTCTCCTGCAAATTCATTTATTTGTTTTCGTGTTGTTACTATATTGTATTAATAAAACGAAGAAAGTGGGACACAAGTGAATAGTTTTTAAGCAATTCTTGCGTTATTCCACGCCACACATTTCCCACTCTAACTGTTTAGTATCAATAATAGCAGAATTACTGCTTTGCAACAGTCATTGGTGAGTTGTTGGCGAATAAAAGTGTGTTGTCATCAAGTTTCCCAAATTGCTTTTAGTTCCAGTTATATTAGCTATGACGTCGAAAGTGTGATAAGAACTACAACTACTGTCTCGCAAATGTTAACCCAAATTCGCTGTCTCGGACAAATTAAAAAAGAGTTAGCAAATATTAAATTTATTGCAAGGTTATATATTTTTGCTTTTATAACCTACGAATTTTTTTTTAGACAGATGTCAGTCTAAAATACCTTAAGATTTGTTTAGCATTACAGTGCAGTGGCAAATGGATTAACTGATAGCGTGTTGATCAAATATACAGCCTCCACTTGACGCACCAGCTGATGGCGAAATTATACATAAACAAAAAGTAAACACTGGCCCTACTTTCGTCGAACTGTCAAAATCTTGCCAAGTTACATGAGACAGAGAATATGACGGTTTTAGAACATTTCGTTGCAGTCTATACCGTTTCCGCTAAAACAGTGTTTTGTTATATTCAGTGTGTTACTGATTTACTTTTTTAGCCGTATCCGATGTAAAGATATTTTGAATGTTCCGTTACAATATTTACCGTTTCCACAAAAACCGAAAAAGTTCTGTTATTTCAGTGCTATTATTTACTGAATAACTTCATTCGCCGAACGCAATACAAAGTTATTTTGAATGTTTCGTTACAATCTATACCGTTACCACAAAAACAGAAATTGTTCTGTTATTTCAGGGATGTTATTTATCGAATAACTTCATTCGCCGGATTCTATACGAAGATACTTGGAATATTTTGTTACAGTCTGTACCGTTTCTGCGAAAATGGAAAGATGCCATAATTTCAGTGAAGTTGCCGATCATATAACATTATTCATCAAACCCTCTATAATGTGTTATTCTGAAACAACTGAGAGTGTTGGAGTTGGCTGATAAACTTATCCAATAACACCAGAAGAAATCAATTACACTCATATATTTAGTGAAGTAAAAAAGTAACATGTTCATTAAAAATGGGTTATACGATGCAAAATGTTGCAATGGTCAAAACGGGAATGTTTTGCTGAACTTTTAAGATGATGTATTATAATGCACTGGACGAATGCAATTATTTTATTTTCTGTCGAAAATGTTTTTTTTCGGGTCAGTGAAATATGATAATCACATGATATATTTTTTTGTCACTAGTGGTAAAACACACCAAGTAAGACGCAAACAGGAAATATTTTTTTTCAGCTTGTCGTACTGTATTCACGGAATGTCATGCGGCAGTTACGATTGTTACAGATTACTTATAGGAAAATACGTAGCTCCTTAAATGTTGCTGTAATTTAGTGTGTACATACGGGAATACATGAATATAGACCACGGTCACAATTACTTCCGCCGTTTTTGACCAAATATCATTTATAAGGTGATAACTATAGAATTTTGTGTAAAATACACTGGTGCCGTGGTGGCGCAGCGGCTAGAGCACTCACCTCCCACCGAGACGAATAAGGTTCGATTCTTGGTGGAGTCGCTCCCAGATGTTCGAAAGCAAGAAACGTGTCATTCATGTCGGACGATGTCTCTGGTCGCCGGGTTTTCTCGGGGATCTCCCGTTTGATCGGCCCNCATTCATGTCGGACGATGTCTCTGGTCGCCGGGTTTTCTCGGGGATCTCGCATTTCTGCGCTACTCAATACTCACCTCGCTTCACCCTCATCGGCTCTCAAGACCCCGATGTTAAGAGCAAAATTATTCGTTCTAGAGTACTCAGACGTTTCTGTTTAGGCAGCATTGGTATGTTCCTAACTAAACCTTGATTTGTAAATTTATTAACAACAAACTGAATTGTTGCACGACTCTTATTCACGACTTGATTTGTCCTATTTTTTCAAAATCAGAATCCTTTAAGCGCTAATTTTACAATTGTTTCTTTCAGCTTGGAACCAAATTTCTTTACCCGTACCCATTTTCCTGAGACTACTGCATGTTGTATGCGGAACACAGGAACAACGAACTATGCGCACATACGCCCCGCAACTGTTTAAGCTACACTCAAAGTCATCAAACAACTAAGTGTGAACTACTATATGGATAGCAAAATAATCTTCGTTTGGGGCTTCAAATAGATTTGCTTTCTCTTCTTAGGTACTGCGTTTGAAAGGAAATGTTTTGTGCACTGAGTTTGTACATTTTACTCTTATCTGTAATATATAAAACTTCCTTACAATAATTTCTATAACCTAATGGACAAAGTGGCTATTTTATAATGGCTGAGGCTCTGTATGAATAAAAACGTGACATATTGTATTATCCAGTTCAGATTCATTCCCACTTGAACAACATTCGGAACCGCAGCTACATACGGACATAGAATTGAACTGGAATTTGCAAAAATACTTTCCACAGGACTGCAATTAGTAAAGTAGTCTAATTTAAATCCAAGTCACGTCTGAAATTTGACAATGATTACCGAATTTTCCAAAACGAAAATTAATTTTCTGGGTGGTACGTAATATTTAATACAAGAACTAAAATTCAACTGATTTTATTGAAAAATCCAGCTTTCCAGATTGTAATAATATGATAATTTCATTTCAGTTCAAAGGCCTGACCGGAAAAGTCAATGACCCCTAAATTTTCCGAACTGCAAATAAATTTTCTGTGTGAAAATATTTAATATGAAGACTGTAATTAGTGTATGTGTTTAACCGGTTATATAGCAGGGGATGGCTAATGTGGATCGGGGGTGTTTCTGCCATCTTGGATAATGCCATGGTGGCCATCTTGTGGTAGTCATCTTGGATGCCCTTGACCTTGGACTTGTCAGACGTCTTGTTTTCGGCCACATTCTTGTTTCCGGTCACCATTTTGTTTCTGCTCGACTGTCATCGGTTTACATCAGTTGTTACTAATGGTGCTGCGTTCCTCTGATCCGCCATCATTGTGTACAGAAACAGAGTGTGTTGATGTAGCCCATCTTTGTTTATAACTGCCAGAGTGCGCCACTGGTGTCCGCTATCTAAATTTCTCTCATCCGTTAGGCGGAATTGCTTCCTCGCTTATTCATACATGAGGTTAACATGTGATATATATATATATATATATATATATATATACATACCTATATATAGGTTAAAACTTTCACCTTTACTTGCATATTTATATGGTAGGACAAATTATATATATATATATATATATATATATATATCGGAGGGATGAAGCACCGAACCACCGACCTTTGGGCAGCAGAGCAGATGTCCAGCTGTCTCAGCTATCGGAACATGTGATGATACGAGGGGTTGCAATTCATTTTATACAATCATATGATTGGTGAAACCATGTCAGAAATGAACTAAGTAAAAGTTATGAATTAGATTTTTAATGTAATGCATATTTTTATTTAACTTTCAAAAGTTATACGTTAAGCAACATGCTTGCGGACTCGTGTTTTCAAGCCAAATTCGGATGACTGACAAACCAGACTTCAAGGTCAAGGACAGCCAAGATAGCCACCACAAGATGGGGGCTATGATGATATCCAAGATGGCAGACACACTGCCAAAACTACACATCTCCATCCCCTGTGATAGAACCAGTCAATCCTATATACTGCAGTTGATCCGATATTACTAAAACTCCAGCTTTCCGGACTGTAATTAACAAGGTGGTTTCATTTCAGTGCAATTCTGAACTGAAATCTGGTAGTGGTCACCGTATTTCCAAGCTGAAAGAAAACTTTTAATTTGTAAATAACTGATATTATTGAGAATCCTTAAAAGTTGGTTTGCATTAGTCCCAGTGAATTTTGAAGCAAACGCAACAATTTTTGAATAACCACATGTTCTTCTGATATGAATATTAACAAAAGTCTAATTTCAATGTACGTTCAGACTAACGCAATAATGTGGACACAACAAGCAGTTACTGAAATAATGTATAAAACGAACATTGGATTTCGACAACAATAGAAACCTTGGGGACAATTTTTTTGAAGAATATTTCAGTTGCTCAGATTTATTTATGAAAGTGTGAAGTGAAACCATGTTATTTACTAAATTGACTGAAAAATCTTTTACAGTAAAACTGGACTGAATTTGAAAAGTAATAATTTATCGGGTTGCATATAGCTAAAATTAGTACCAAAATTCAACAGATACTCACAAATTGTCTGTCAACCATGGCAATTTTTCATTTAATATTCGGATATAACGCTAAGTTTTCGAAAGACATTTTCTCCAGCCGTAATTCGACGGAAAATTTCTATGTAGTTTGAGTCCATATTAGTATTAGTTGCAACATGACAACCAATGTTTCCGTACAATAAAAACTGTTATTTCTTCGCAAATATTAACGGTTTTTGCGTTAAAGAATGTTTGTGGAATAACCTTGCCGTTTTTATTGTGCATGTTTTTGTTGGCGGCCATCACTACTGCACATGCGCATTATCACCCAGCATTCTTCAACCTAGTATGCCAATCTAGCATGACCACCTAAAATAACCTAGGGTAGTAGATTAATGAGTAGACCGTTTTAAAATACGCATGTGCATTAGCCATGGCTACGTCCGTCCAAGGGCGCTTAAGTTAAATATATATATTTAAATAAATGCGATGTCAACATTGAAAACAATTTAAAAAATAGTATAAAACATTACTTTTGCTATGCCACAACTGCACTTGACGTAGTTAAAATATGGCTTAAATTGAGGTGCTGAAACGAAAGTATTTCTAAATAAGATTACATTACACGTTCAGTTGTACGTTTACCCGTTTGCACGAAAATGACTGCTAGTTTTCCAAACTCCCTAAACGATTGTTTGGCACAGTATCGTAGCAGACATGCATACTAGAGTAGGCCGAAAAAAATTTTTTTTTTGCGATTGCTATACCCCTAAAAAGTTGCCCTTTGCCTAGCTAAATAAAACGCAACAAAAAAAAATTCATACAAAAATATTTTCCGTTCGCGCATCGCACTCAAAGTTTTGAATAATGACGAAATTTCAATATATTTTGTGAGTTTTTTTAATAATTATATAACATACTACTTTCGCAACGCTATAGGTCCTATTGTAAAGCTTAGGGTTTAAAAAATGAAGAAAAAAAAACCTGGAATTTCAAAAAGTTTATTGTTCGCGCAAAAAGCTCAAAAAACACATATTTCCCATAAAATGCTGATAATTCGTGATTTTTAAAAACAAATCTTTATAAACGGTAAAAAAAATTTATTTTCATTTTTTTCTAGTCAACAGAATGTACTTTGAACTCAGATTTGTGAGAAAATTTGGGCATAATAGATCTTGATAAAAGGGTCGTCCGGATGAGGCCGTCTCTTGCGACAGCACCACACACTTTTTCAGATGTTTCGGTCACAAGTTTGACACAACGTTGAACGGCCTGGGTGTGGCAAGGCAAGCTTTGGAAATCCAGCTGCAGCGGTGTGCCAGACTGTATTAAATTTTCAATGTCCTCGTCGCTGATGATCCTTAATAGTGGAGGAGCAGAGATTTTGCAACTAGACCACTGAATCATGTCGACGTAGTTTGTTGCTTTGAAGTCGAGTGTTGGTGTGGTGAAACTTGGAATAGTTTTTCCCTTATAAAGTGATCGAGCTTTCAACACATGGCGGAGCCCCAGTTCTCTGACGTGTCTTCTTTCATCCACAATCATTGCAAGAACCAAATTTTCAGGGTGAGCAAAGAATGCCTTTTCGCTGAATTATTGGATTGATAACTCCCAGTAAATTTTGAGGTAGGTACCGCGATGTTCTGATGGCTTCAAAAACGATCTTTGGACCGTTGGTAAAATTTTTGCTGGTTTTAATTTTGAACCAAAGAGGCATGTAAAATTTCAAGATAAAATGTATCAACTTCCTCATTTCATCAGTAGGCTCTTCTAAGCTCACGTACAATCGGAGAACTCTGTTTGGGGCCGTCAGCCATCTAGAATGTGAAAGCGGACCAGGATCACGAGCTGCCAAATCTTCTGAAATTGTACCAGAATTTATGGCAGTAGAAATATCCAGTAGGTATAATTGATCCTTGCTCAGCACTTTCCTGTCAACTTGAGGGATGTGGCCTTCAACATATTCAAAGTGAACCAGAGGAAGTTTTTCACAGCCACCAATTTTTTTCCCGATCGGCCCACTGAATGATTTAGGTCCTGTGGTAACACCATCCAAGTGATGAAATAGCTGACGTAACGGCAGTTCATTGAAGTGTTGATGACAAGAAGTGCACTTCAATCTGATAGATGACACCCTTTTTCCAACCAGTATTAATCACATTGCCATCACTCCCAATCACATCTAGTTCTTCAAAGGATATCTGCGATGTAGTCAAATGGGAAATTATGGTAGAATCTATATCTTTAGGAAGTCCTGCAGAAGGAGAAATATGGCCGATATATTCTGAACCGGGCTCTTGTATAAGGGAATAATCATCTTCTCGCTCATGTTACATTTAACTCTCCGTACTTCTATCTCCCGTCTACCATCTATTCTACAGAATAGTCTTTGGAATACAAATTTTGTAAATTAATAGTTACCATTTATGATAGTTTATACTTTATTACTTATAAATGAAAAAGTAATACATTTTTTAAAAATTAATAAATATCGCCATTTTATGGAAAATATGTGTTTTTTGAGATTTTTGCGTGAACAATAANGTTTTTTTTTTTTTTTTTTTTTTTTTGCGTTTTTCAAACCCTAAGCCTCACAATAGGACCTATAGCGTTGCGGAAGTAGTTTGTTATATAATTATAAAAAAATGACAAAAAAAAATCGAAATTTCGTCATTTTTCAAAACATTAAGCGCGATGCGCAAACGGAAGACATATTTTTATTTGATTTTTTTTTTTGCGTTTTGTTTATCTAGGCAAAAGGCAACTTTTTAGGGGTATAGCAATCAAAAAATATTTTTTTCGGTCCACTCTAAAGCATACGCTTAGGGATTGCAATACGGCGTCATTTTCAATCCGACCGAATTGATCAAATCAGGATGAAATTCCCTTTTCGGTCCACCGAAATGAACTGTTAATGTGGTAATCGAGTGTATTGTACTTATACGTAATTTATAAAAAAAAAACATATAAAATCAATTNTTTTCGGTCCACCGAAATGAACTGTTAATGTGGTAATCGAGTGTATTGTACTTATACGTAATTTATAAAAAAAAAAACATATAAAATCAATTTTATTTCCGATGTTAAAATTAGAGAACGAGCAAACAATTAAAATCTAGTACAGTGTAGGTAACTAGTTAAATTTTAACGACACATAACGGGTGGTTCAGTCTTCCTAGATTTAACTTTCACAGATAGATCAATTTTAGTAAGTAACTTTATAAAATCTAACATAATTAACCTTACGTAATTTACTGAGATCACAATAATTAGGTATTTGAGAATGCTAACAAGTTTCATTCTTTTATTTGTGACAGAAACAAGGGTCGTAGAAAACATATAATGTTAATTGTGTCATCTGCCAGTCGACTTCTAATAGAGATACAAATATAGCCTGCAGCCGAAAAGGCGCTTTCAGCTTCTACACTTGTCGGCTTTATTGTCAGCAAATAATCATAAATAGCAGACAAGCATTCTCCTCGAACTCCTTCACTTTCAAATGCAGTCATTTCCTTTTTTAGTACTTTATCAAAATCTTTCTCTTTTTTTGTATGTATGGTATAACACGTCGTTTCTTGCTGGATTTGTAATTGTAATTCTTCCTGTAATGTCAAATCTTTTTTCAGTGATGGTGAATCTAAGTTCTTCTCTACAATTTCTTCCACGTTTTCTTAAATAAGTCTTTCTAAAAAAAATTTCATTTCTAATCATATGACTTTTTTCTTTGGCATAGTAAATGTATCATCAGCTCGGTTTGTATCTTCATGATATTTCTTTGGATTTTGTAAGTATATTAATATTCCTGTTACTACAGTGCGGCGTTCTTTAATACTTGTACATAGTGCTTCAGATAATTCAGTACTTAACACCGTGTCATGAGTGAGCAACTTCTCTAAAACAAATTTTAGTGTTGTTTCAGCAGTTAACATGGTCGAATATCTTCTGCATAGGGCATCTACAGCCAATTTAAATGGCTGCAAACTGTCAATAAAATCTTTTATTTTCGACCATTCAAGGTCACTAAATTTTATGTCAGATCCTATATCTATTAAAGCTTTATCGATACACACTTTCAGCTTATAAAATCTTTCTATCATAGCCAGAAGACTATTCCAACGCGTGCGGCAATTTAAAATAAGGTTTAATTCTTTACCAATATCTTCTTTCACATACTTTTGCAGATACATATCGTATTTAGTAGGCGATCTTTTGAACAGCTTCACCACTTTTATCACTTTTTGAAGAAGATCATTGTATCTAGGAATTACTTCAGCCCTAGAAAGATAAGGATGACGAGGATCCGTTATTGTTACTGTAACTCCTTGTTCTTCAAGAGCATCATTCGTTGTCTCTTCGTCATCTGTATCGGATTCATTAGATGTTGTTAGTGATGTTGCTAGGTGTTATTATTCCTTGTCTTCATTCTTTTTTTTATATAAAACATCGACCACGGCTAATTGCAACCCATGCACCCCCCTGTCAGGAAAGAAAATACATAGAAAAATTACATTTTTTTATTAAGTTACTGTTTGAATAAAAACTGAAGGCGTCTCGGTTGCTGTCCAAATTTGTTCATCACCTTGTCAATAAATTCGGTATCCTATTCTACTCTTTTCCTGTGAACACTGAGCATGCACAGGCCGCTTAGCCTTGCGTCTCCCATCGTTGAGCGATTCCACGTCTTGACACGTCGTAACGTGCTAAATGTACGTTCAATGCTACATGCTGTTGCTGGAATAGTTAAACCAATTTTGATGCCTCACATACCGCTGGGTAAAACGGAGTGGCTTGAGCAATTACATCTGCGTATTCAACAACAGATTCATTCAAAACCGCGTTATTTGCTACATTTGTCTTCATCATCTCGTACCATGTGGTAGCCTCGGCAATAAAATTATGTAGAAGACCTCCGTAGAGGTTCTATATATCTTCTGCTATCGCTAAAATTGCTGATTTGTCTAATTTTCTCATATTTTCTGGGTGAAGCTGCATACACGAAAATGCTTTCTAGTGTGTTAAAGAAAATCGATTTTTTTAGTGAAGAAATAATAGAATATAAGTATGGGATAAATATAGATATTCTGAAGATTTTTTCCACATTTTCAGATGGTTGATTTGATCTGTAAGTCTGTTTTGCCACTACTCGAGGACGCTTAAATTCAACATCCAATTTTTCGCAAATTTTTTTGAGCTTTCTCGAAAATGACCGCAAACTCCATAGATGCATTATCGCGGTGAGATTGAAGCACATCAGTTAATTTATTTACGTGATCGTGTATTGACTATATTCATATTTACTTCTTGTAATTGATTGCACACGGGTTAAAGTTTGGCAGAATAGGCAGCAATTACTAAAAGTGTCACAATGTATGTTGGAGTAAATGCAGTCGTGTAGAGCTGATACGCTTTGGTTTTCGTTGTAGAGTTCAGCGCGTCCTGCGAAAGTTCTTCTAAAACTTGTACAATAATCAGAAAGTTTTCAGAAAATTTTCTGATACTTTTGTACTTTGCTGTCCAACGCTTTTCACAAAATAGAGGCATATTTGTAATTTTATTCCGCCGCAACGTACTCTCTCTAAAAAAAAAATTTAATGTCCTTTGTAGTCCCAGCAGTATTTCTCACTTCACTGACAGTATTCAGGTCATTAATGACAAGATTCAATACATGGCTTGCACAGTGGAAAAATAGGACTGAATGATATTTATCATTAATAATTTTCTGAACACCACCTATGTGACCTGCCATTGCAGCACACCCGACGTATCCTTGGCCAACAAGTTTATTTAAATCAAAATTACAATCATGCAGGAAGCGAATAATCGTTTCCGAAATGGCTTTTGCGTTCAATTCTTGTACCGGTACATATCCGAGGAATTCTTCACAAATTATTGGTTTTTTATCATCTTTATCATAACGTAGATAGCGAACACCAATCGATAATTGCTCTGTGCCACTAATATCAGCAGTCTCATCAGCCAAAACCGAAAAAGCCGAAGCATGTTTCACCTCCTCAATTATTTTGCTTTTCAGAACATCGGAACAAATTTCAATCAATTCGTTTTGAATTTGATGCGATATGTATAAGGAATTTTTTGCTCCTGATTCTAAATGATTCTTCAAAATCTCGTCTCCCGAGTCAACTCGAAAATGTAGCAGGTCTGTAAAAACAGAACCCTCGTCCACTTTCCCACGAAGTGGAAGGTCATGTCGCCCGCAAAATAAAATTGTTGATACGATAGATCGAAGTTTTAAACGATTTTCTTCAACTTCCTTGTGATATGCCGTATTTAAAGATTCATGAACGCTTAGTCCCCTTCTATCCATGATCTTTTCAAATGTATTTGACGAAGCCAGTGCGTCACAATGCCACTTACTTGTCGCATGAGACTGTGCAGCTTCATGAAACTTTTGATATTTGAGGCAAGGAGAAACTATAAACTGTCCTTGTAGACCGCGCTGCACTGGAGGCCGAAATAAAACACATATCCTACACAGAGGTCCCTTTGCTATAGCTGAGTAGGCTAACCACGGATATGTTATAAGCCATTCATGTCGGAAAGCACGTTTAGCATCAAGGTTAACGTCATTTTTAAAATTGTACGTTTTACTAGGGTTTCAAGGATGTCTTAGTAATTTCAAACGTAGATCATCATTGACTTGATAACCGAGGGCCAAACACAACCAAATATCCAATAATGAATTAGTTGTGCTTCAGCTAGAAAAATCGAGCGATGCATCTGCTTGAAAATCTTTACGCGCAGAGCTGGTACCTTTAAGCAAAAAGGATTCTTATATAATACATACACTAATCAATTAACGCATTTAGAAAAAAAAATCAAAAATATTTCATGAAATGATAAGATGTATACTTTACCAATTTTTGTGTATTGTTTAGTCAATTGTAAATTCATCACTAAAATTTTCAAATTATTAATTTATAAAGCTTTCAATTCTTAATTTATATTTTTATAACTAATTAAAATAATTATTCTAGAGAAAATAATACAAGAGTTTAAATAATGAATGATAAGTTGCAAATTTAGTTGAGACTTTTTTTTACTATGTTTTATGGGTACTGGTTACTATTTTTTTTCTTTCAGTGTAGTATAACAAAAATGTGAAGTATTTTCTATTATTATTTCGTTGTTTTTGAGTCTTATTTTCCTCTGTATGCGGATAATAAACAATACATTAAATGATATACAATACATTAAAANTATTTTCTATTATTATTTCGTTGTTTTTGAGTCTTATTTTCCTCTGTATGCGGATAATAAACAATACATTAAATGAATTGGGTAGAAACACTAACACAACATACCTGGACTATCTAGTCTGTCTATATCCGGCCTGGATGTCTTAATATGAGGTGAATCACCTTCATCAGAATGATGATTACGTTTTTTACACAAAAAACGTCTTATGTCACTCATAACTTGAACAAAAATTAATAAGCTACACAACAAATTACCTAAAAAGGACTATAAATAGAGTCGCTGTTTAAGCAGATTTATTACAGACAACTGATTTGCGCACTATCGACACCTACAATTATTAATAGGTACAATTAGAACAGCGTGAACTGACGCGGTCGCAGGCGGGAAATCCCCTGCCACCGTCGCACGGCAGCGGGGATTCCCCGAGCAATAATGCCAACCATCTACTACAGAGATTAAGTATGTTTTCTATGAGCGAAATATATTCAATCAAATACCCGCGCGATTTGAATTTGACATTACATTTATCTACATAATATACATGTATAATTCTATATTTTATATTAGTTATTAGTATAATGTGTAGATGCAGATGCACCTCCCTGAAAGTAATCCTGACGGCGCCCATGTACCTACTCATGCAACAGCGCGATTATTTTGCCAAAAATTGCTATCACTGGATCCGGTACCGGATCCGGTACCAATATACCGGATCCTGTAAACGTTTAGTGATGCCGGATCCGCCGGAATACGGGATCCGATTTTCCTGATTGCAATCCCTACATACGCTCTATAGACCAGCTCCCGGCCAGCGTTCGTGAAGTACTGTAAACTAATAAGAGCTGCCAAGTAGTGGCAACCTCTCACAGCCAGACTGACTACGCAGGGGTTGAATGGGTGAAACCACTTGCCCGCGCGTTCGTTTGTCTAGACACAAGACGTACCTTTTTCAAAATACACGTCTACTTGGCTTATTCGGTTAGGCAAGTCCCCACGTAGGAAAAGTAACCAACTCTCATTATTTTGTTGCGCAAAATATATTTGGAATTCACAGCGAAGTACAGGTGTAATCATGCTAAAACTGTTCAAAATATTTTTTATGCAATAAGAAAAAAAATTGTAGTTAAATGAATATGAATCGTTTAAAAATAATAATATTTTGACTAAATGCAATACATTGCAGTTACATTACATTTTTAACATATAGGCTCTATACTTTTACACACAGTACTTGTCCTCCTTTGCATTTTTTTCTATTTATTATCTCAATAAACGTTTAATATTGTGGTTTAAATTATTAACACTAAACAAGGAAAATGCTTTATGTTGCAGATCGTAAGATTTCTAAGCTAAGGATTTGCGAGTTTTATACGAGAGAAAACACTCTCGCAAAGATTGATAGTTCCGAATATAATCATGATTCAAGCAGCAAGTTTAAACATTATCGGGAATCTCTATGTACGTGGCACATGTGAGTTCCATGTGATATTTGACGGCCACTAAATTAACATTAATTGAGAACGGAGATGAAAAATGTGGGTAATTTTCTCAACTATCGAGGTCTCTAAACACTGCACAATATGTTCTTTAGATCATGTAACAATTTAGTGTAGGTGTGAAATAGGTGAAACTCTATCTTCAGTTCACCAACTGACGTGAGAGCCATTAGTGATACTTAACAGCTAAGGTCTTCAGCAGCTAAGGTCTTCAGCGCTGATCGTGGTGAAGATGGAACAGCAACGAAATGCAATGGTGGAAGTATCGGAAGTACCCCGACACTACCCACCGGCCAATGACAACGTCCGACATGTTTCTTACTATAGAAAACCCGGGTTTGACCTCACTGGAAATTGAAACCAGTTTGTCGTGGTGCGAGGGGAGTAGTCTGAGAGTAGCATCACCTCAGACCCTATGAGCTATTAAAAATTAAAAAAAATAATATGCGCTTTTCTTAGTTGGCTGGTATTCCTCAAGGGAATGACTTTTCGTAAAACTCCCGTTATAATGTTGTTTGTATTGTATTTAAGTGCCTTGTTAAGTCAACAAGGAAGGAAAAATATCCTGCTATCTTTACTATCGCTATTTAGAAGCATGATCCTATCCACATCGATGGTTGTAAAGCAATTTTGTGTTAAATTATTTTAACGCAGACAGTGCAAGGTGACGTGTAAGCATTTTGAGCTTATACGAGTGCTAATTAACTTTTTCACAGATGTATAGAGCACGAAAGCGAGATAATGACCATGATACATGTAAACCCGTGCTACTATGTTAATAAATAAATATGTATACGGAGAAAACGGAGAAATTTTGAAATAAATCTGCGAAAATAAAAATTACTGCCCCCCTAACTGCTACCATTTTAATGCACACGTTGACTGACCAGTAGATGTAAAAGAAAATTCATTGCTGGAGACAGTGTTTAGGAATATAAAAGTTCCAGTTCACGTTAGCAGAAAGCGAAAATTGGCGATTATATGCGCATTTCACGTCTTAAGAATGTTTTTTCTAAGGAGTATTGGCCGAATTGGACTCTGGAAATTTTTCGTGTTGCAAAGATCTGGCATTACAAGCCACGAACATATGTACTCGAAGATTTAAATGGTGAGCAGATTAAAGGATCTTTTTACGAGCAGGAAATCATGCCTACTAAATATCCAGACACTTATTTGGTCGAGACAGTGAGTCGCACTAAGAATAATAAATCTGGGGTTTTATCCTCAATTCAACAGCTGGGTTCCCACAGCAGACATCCGGCAAATTTAATTTTTTTAGTCACCTCGAAAGCAGCTGCAGGGAACAGAGCACTGCATACAAGACCTTAATTTGTTTTGTGTTGAGGCTGTGTGGGTCGGAAAAGTCATGACAAAAGGGCGATCTCGGGGATGCTAGGAAACGAAGGGTTGGGGCCGACTGGCGTACCCGCGGCCACCTCCCCATGCGGGCCGGGGCGGCCGCCTCCCATACGGGCCGGGCCGTGCGGAAGGGCGATCTCGAGGCTGCTAGGAACAGTAGGGTGGGGAGTTTGGAGATATTGGGGATTATCTTAAACACGAGCTGGAACCAGACGTGAATTTAGTGTTACATGGAAATTCTAATACTCTGCACAGCGAGATGAAGTGTAGTGTCCAGGTAGACTTCGCGAAAAGCTGCCATGCCGGGATTTGAAAATGCGAAATACGCGGCGAATAAAACCTATGAATCTACCTGCCGGTAAACATGTTTCCCGTGAACGTTATAAGAATAAACTGTAACTTAGTTAGCAGCTCATATCTTAACGTTAAATCAAGCCAGACATTACATGAATTCTCTGCAAACGTCCCACCGGGATTTAAACTCGTGAGCGTGCCAACAACGCCCATATATGTCCCGATCGCGATAGAGAACGCGCAGGAAGTAATCGTTTCCATAGTAGACCAAGAAAGTCGTTTGATTAATTTTCGAGGTGAGGAAATAACAGTGTGTTTACATTTGCGGAAAGATTAAAATCATTAGAAATGGTATACTTCACATGATTAATATAAACTCCTAAGAATTGAACGGGTGTGAAGCAGATGCCACTCGCGATGTAGGAATCACAGCAACGATAAAGAATTACCTTTCATTAACGCGTAACCAGCTGCCGGCCGCCAAAATGGCTGGCTGGGGAATCGAGGAAGATTTTAAGGTTCCTGTCTATGCCAATGGGAAATTTGAAGTGTGTATTGCCCTCGTTATGCTGTTAGGCTTCGCTGAAGAATATAGGCACGTGATTATTAATTCCAAGCAGGAGATAGTTATGCAAATGACCAACACTCAAATGAATGCACTCCAGGACACAGGCGCAGAAGTGGCTACACTTTCAATAGTTTCTATTGAATGGTTACTGCCATATGTACAAGTGAACATGTCGGAACGCGTAAATTTTCTAAAATATGCAGAAAAAGGTAGGAACGTGGATATGGCGTTCCATACTTGGAGTTTAGAAACTTATCCTTAAGGTACCGAGCTCTGTAAGCGTAAATTGGAACATGAAAACTAGTTTTACAAGTGAGGAACCGATATATATAGTTATAGCGTTTCAGTCAGGTAAATGAAACGTAATTAATAAGGACTATTCGACATTCGACCACGTAAATATTATAAACGTTAAGGTTTTCCTAAACTCCGAAGCGTACCCATATGGCGATTTAGATATCGATTTCGCGAACGGGGCGTATACGGTACCATACCAAATGTACGCAGACTTCCAGCGCTCGTAGTATGGCCAAACACAAGCTCCCACTATAGAACNGTAAATTGGAACATGAAAACTAGTTTTACAAGTGAGGAACCGATATATATAGTTATAGCGTTTCAGTCAGGTAAACGAAACGTAATTAATAAGGACTATTCGACATTCGACCACGTAAATATTATAAACGTTAAGGTTTTCCTAAACTCCGAAGCGTACCCATATGGCGATTTAGATATCGATTTCGCGAACGGGGCTTATACGGTACCATACCAAATGTACGCAGACTTCCAGCGCTCGTAGTATGGCCAAACACAAGCTCCCACTATAGAACNTATACGGTACCATACCAAATGTACGCAGACTTCCAGCGCTCGTAGTATGGCCAAACACAAGCTCCCACTATAGAACCGAACAAGTTCATGAATACGGCGCCTCTACTAGTGTTTGACGTTAGCAAACAAAACGACCGTTTAAAATCCGGCGTTGTAGACTGCATAATTGAATTAACTGCCGCGGAAAATTTTCCAGTTTTCATCCATGCCTATGCCTTAATACTTCACGACAGGCTGGCCACGTATAATGTGCGCGACAGAGTAATTAAAATACTAACGTAGATTACAACAATAGTACATTCTCTCCCGTGCGCTACAGTGCAAACGTCATAATGTATGCAAACATTCAGGGATGAGTCTCGCAGGAGGGTTTTATTATTAAACGTATTTGCGTGGCATACGATGATGGCTGCATAGACACATATATGTTCAAGCCGCCGTGTCCATGGCATGAGCTACGGTAGCATCAAGTCTAGTAACAATGGGAGTTCAACGCATGTCGTAGAATTTTCGTAAATGGCTAACATAGTGTGTGTGTGTGTGTGTGTGTGTGTGACATGTACTTAACCCACTAGTCACGTATGAGGGCGTCGTTACTGTGGATACAGGCGTGTACATTTCAAACAGCCCGGCGAACCGTCGCAGGTAGAATCATGTAATGTGCTTGAACACTGGGCATGCCGTGTCAATGAGGTTAGTTTTCTCTCGGTACCGTGTAATGTAATGCCATGTGCCGTATATTACCTAAGACCTGAAATGAAGCTACCTTGTTAACGCAGTACTCTGAAATCATGCGAAGAGTACATATGTCAGGTGTGGTTTACTCGCTCAATTGCGTATGAACTTTGCAATGACAACACCGACAGTGTAATTACCCGCTGGACTGAGTGCTGCACCGGTGACCGTCATACAACCTGCATGAAGAGAAATACAATTACGTGGAATACAATGTGTTCGCCATCATCATGAGAGGTGTACGATGCTACAATATAAGAAGAGCGACATGCAGAGCTGCAGTAGTGATTCGTTGAGAAGAGAACTAACATAATCATGTTTAACATACGTGAGTGTGTGACATTTCTGCCGGAAGCCGTGAACATGTATGATAACTACTTTATCGGCTATAGAAGAGTTGTGTTTAAACCAAGAATTGAAAACGAGCAAGTATAAATATGTGACTCTGAACATCATTTTTGGGGTTATCACGACACTTGTGATCATTTTTATTGGGAAATTCGACCATGCTACTGGTCTGACCAGTGTGTCGTCTACAATCTCCGGCCCAAGAGCGAGCTACCTGAAAATGGACATATTTTCGCAGTACGTACGGAATGTGAAGACATTACAGAACTACGCGATGAAAACAAGAAGGTGAAATTTACCTTGCCAGAAGTTGATACTGGATCAGCTTACCTCTGGACAGAAGAATGTACAGGCTACAAACATTCAATCATGCTGGAAGAATGTGGTACCAAATACGTTCTACCCTGCTTCAGTTGAAACTATGTATATAAGTGAAGGTTATTAAACCAGTTACAACAACATGGGCGATGGCGAAGCAGATATCGGCCGCACGAAGGCAGAGGGCGAAATAATATGTCATAGCAAGTGTAAATGTTGTGAGAAAATGTACGACATTTATGCCTGTATACGACTATTATTGTTCAAGAACCACTGACATCATGTCACTGTATGGCTGCTATATAATCTGTGTCTACCCTGCCAGTCGATACCAGTGAGCTCAAGATGAACGTGCCATTTCGCCCAGAGACAGTCTACAGCAGTGTAACTCCTACTAACAACTGTATAACCTATGTCTGTGATGGCGAGGCCGAGTCAAGAACGTACAGCGAACAGTGCGATGGTATAGCACATTGGTTGCTTGTGCACAACCCAATGTCATACGAGCAATGTCAGCAGATGGTCGAATGCAATATTCTGGGAATATGTGTTGTTGACTATATGCGAACAGACACTCCCCTGCCATGTGGCCCGGACGAAGTTATAACTCACGCTTTATTGCAAGATGCGATAAGAGTTTACCTTGTGCAAGAACCTTTGGCTGAACCTGCCAACTCTGCTGCTGTGATTGACAATACTAAGGAGGACGTCCAGCTGCCTGACGATGTCGAACACAAGAGGTCTTCTACTGTCAAACACAAGAAAGCCCTGCCATGTGGTCCAGACGGAGTTATAACTCGGACTTTATTGCAAGATGCAATAAGAGTTTACCTTCTGCAAGAGCCTTTGTCTGAACCTGCCAACTCTGCTGCCGCTGCTGTGATCGACATTACTAAAGAGGACGTCCAGCCGCTGCCTGAGGACGTCAAGCTGCCTGCTGTCAAACGCAAGAAGTCTACCGCCGTCAGATGTGAGAAGCCTGCCGCCACCAAGTCCTCGACTTTGCGTCGCAGCGCACCGCCTCATCGCAGAACGTCTCTTAAGAAGATGTTGCCGGTCACAACATGTCTGAATTGTGGCAAAACATAGCTTCAAGACCTGAGCAAATTATCAGTTGCCGATAGAAAGTCATTACTGCTGCATCTATTCACTACTCTGCTTGCAAAGGTAGAGTGTAAATATAAAAAAATAATGTTTTAATTGCCATCTTATTGTATGCTGCAACTACTGAGCTTGCAAAAGTATAGTNATCTATTCACTACTCTGCTTGCAAAGGTATAGTGTAAATATAAAAAAATAATGTTTTAATTGCCATCTTATTGTATGCTGCAACTACTGAGCTTGCAAAAGTATAGTAAAAATATAAAAAAAAATGTTTTAATTGTATATATTTAATTGGTATAGTGTAAATATTAAAATAAATGTTTTTAATTGTTTATAGGTAATTGGTATAGTGAAAAAAAATGTTTTAATTGCTATCTGAATGTAATGTATGCTGTAACTACTCAGCTTGCAAAAGGTATAGTGAAAATTTGCAAAAACGCATAGTTAAAATATTTTAAAAAATGTTTTAATTGTATATATTTAATATATTGTATATCTTGATGTGTTGCTTATGTATAAATTATGTATTACTTGTGTAATGACCATGATTGACGAGTGTTCTGTATGTATTGACCATGATTGTCGAGTAAATGAATATCTTGGTGTGTAATGTAAAAAATTCTATAATATGTATGTATGTCATCAAATTCTCAGCGTTCTTATTTCTGTTGGATATCACACATGCAGCCCAAACTAAAAATGGTAGTATATTAAAAGCACACAACAATAAACAGTACACTACTGCAATGATATACCTTTGTAAAGAGATTACATGATGGAATACGTTACAAGTAAGCTTTAGTTGATAGTGTGGGTAAAAAAAAAGTACACTGCCGCTTGTAAAAACTATTGTACCAGTAAAGACAGCCCTCTGCATGTGGGAATTCTCAGGGGCTGGTCCTCCCACGGTTCTACCCCTCCCACAGGGAAACGAGGCTGTCTTATCGCACTGGAGGGGGGCGCCCGACCGTCGCCGCAGCTGCCCTAAAACGCTCACCCTTGTTTGAGAAAGAGTATAAATACCCCCTTCCACTGCCCTACACACTCAATCGCGCCTGGCCATCTGTGCTATACGGGGTCTCGCTGCTCAACTAGAGTCCACACGATTTCAACTGTAATACCTGTAGAGTGTTGTGTATCGTTTGTACACCCGCGGGAGAGAGTATTGTGCTGATAACTGATACTCTATACAACTTCTCGCCTCTTTAGAGGTAAGTGCGTGTTTTGGCTGCTGGTGAGTATTAACATATGTGAAGGCGTCTCCCACGGCTAGTACAGTATTTAATTTCACCTAGGGCTTTTCTAGGACTGCGGATATAACTTTATAGTACTTAATGATGTGTGTGTGTGTGTGTGTCGAACCTGCACTGTGTTTCATCAAGGGATTTTCTGGGACTGCGGATATAACTTTATAGTACTTAATTCCGTGTGTGAAACCAGAACTTGCTAATTGAGAAGCTTGTCTCTACTTGTGTGCTGCGTATATAACTTTGCGTCGTTTTTAACGCGTAGGTCACGCACATTCAATATATCGTCTTATCATATAGCCTCTCTCGCCGTCCCTTGCAGCTCTGTTTACATTCAGTTCGGGTTCGAGCCTCGCTGAATGCTGTGTTAAAGTATAAGATATAACATTGTATTAAATTATTTGCCTATATTTTTGCGAAATATCCCCCTTTTTTCTGTTTCTCGTAGGATACTACCTGGTCGAGCTGCCTGCCTGAATTGATATATTTGTATACATTAGTATATACTACCACAATGGATTCGCCGTCACCAGCATCACCTAGTTCACCATCGTTGTTTCCATCCACTGCTGCGTTGCTTAACCCCTCTTCCGCTCTTATTATATGCAGACCAGCACTACAGTGCGGTTTTTGCGATCGGGTGTTTACCATCCGCCGGAATGGATTACATCACGAGCGTAATTGCTCCCACAATCCAATCCGGTAGCCTACATCACATCTTTGCGATAGGTGCGGTCGTCCCTTCAACCACACATACAAACTTGCCGAACATAGTGTAACATGTACAGGACTGATCAGACAGGCCGTTTTACTCAACTGTACGTTCTGTAATGACGGTTTTGCACACTCTTGTGATGCCTGGCGCCATGAATGTATTTGCTGGGCGAACCCTGCTGCCCCTTCAAGGGCATGTGGGACTTGCGGCCGGCAGTTCACCAGGAACGATAGGCTTCGTGCGCATGTCGGAAAGTGTACTGGTGCTGCCACGTCAACCTCCCGACAGGCGAAGCGAGCGAGAATGACAAGCCCGCAGCCGCTCCATAATGTTCCTGCTCTTGCGAGCGCAGGTAGCTCTCGCCGAGGGCGCATTGTCACTGGGGCTGGCGAGAGAAACTCGTATGGCTTCGTGGAGGTTGAAAGCGCGTTTAGAGGTGTAATGAAAACATACGTCTCTGAGAATACTTTGAGGGTATCCATTGACATTTACGACTACCTCGAGGTAATGAAACCTAATATCATTGGCCAACTACAGCAGGAAATTGAGATGCAGGGGGCGGTCAAGTTTAATATATTTCTAGAGTGTGTATATGGAAAACCAGAACCGTACGAGGATGAGGAGGATCGTCGTGCATTTAAGACAAAAAACGTGCCTCTCTTTAACATAGCCGACATATCTTTAACATAGCCGACATAGAGGCGGCTGTGTCGGCTGCCATTGCAAAGATCTGCATTGAGGAGACTGACTATATGGGGAAGGGTAGCAGCTGAACTCTCACTGCCGTGATATGAGTTCAGTTACGCGTAAACAAGCTTGACCCTCTTAGGGCCTCCTCTCGTATATCCCATTGCCTGTTGGCTTTGTGGAGAAAGGTGCAATTATGAACCCACACAACAGCAGCACCACCAGTGTTTTAAATGAGCTATACTAGCACGTTTTGTAGAGGGACGGAATCCACAATGTGTCAACAAGTGATACACCAGGCGGGAAACACACTTTGATTTTTCAACTGTAGATTTTCCCACCCCTCTACATCAAATACCGGCTTTTGAGAAAGCCAATCCGGGGGTCAGTGTCAACATATACACACTTGATGTTAATACAAAAATAGTGCCAATATGGGTGACAGATGTAGAACTGGCCCAACAATTTGTTTTGTTGCTTCTGACCACAGCAGAGGAGGACCAGAACTCGCATTATTGCTATGTCTTACATTTTTCGCGACTGGTAAGCTCCCAGGTGACATCACACCATGAATGTGTAAATATCTGTAAATGTTGTTTTAAAATGTATGATAATCAACCATGGATGACGGGGTTGACAGGTGCCGAAACTCTGGCTAATCACAGGAGGTATTGCAATAACCATACTGCTGTTCATGCCGACATGCCACAGCCGGACAGGTATGTCAGGCGGCCTGTGCTCAAATTCAAAAATTACCAGAACAGCGACAAGGTACCTATTGTAGTATATGCAGACTTCGAGGCCATGCTTGTGCCTGTGCAAACATGTAAGCCGAACCCGGACGCGTCTACACTTATAGGTACCAAAAACACGAGCCCTATTCATATGGCATACACGTTAAGGGTGATAATTCAATTATTCCCGCCTATAAGACAACCAACCTTCTCCCGGGTGTAACTGTTTATACGGGTGAAGGTGCATCGAAACACTTTATGGAAGAGGTGGTTAGAATAGGGTACCTGGTTAAAGACATATATAGCCAGTCTGAACCTATGTTCCCACTAACGCATTAGGAACAGGCTGACTACGCTTTAGCCACTATCTGCTGCCACTGTACTGGCATGTTCACAGACAACAACCAAAAGGTGCATGACCACAACCATTTTACCGGTAGTTTTATCAGGGCATCGTGTAATAACTGCAACAAGCTTCGTCGCCGACCCCAGAGACTGCCAATAATAATTTGATGTATGGTGCCAATTTCATAATTAAGCAGCTAGGATATGATACCCAGGACATATTTATTACTCCGCATACCGAAGAAAAACTCACCTTCAGTAAGAGTTTGGATGACAAGTTCACTATACAGTTCATTGATACACATAGGTTCATGTCTGCCAGCCTGGCAGCACTCGCTAAGAATCTGCCGTCCGGTGAATTCCAAATAAATTCTCGTTTCTTCACGGTAGAGCACGAGCTAGAGATGGTAACCTGGAAAGGAATCTTCCCCTATAATTATGTTAGTTCGTGGAAGAAGCTCACCAAGTTGTGGTTACCTGCTATAGAGTCATTCTACAATAGGCTTACTGGGGGGAATATCAGTGCCGAGGACTACCAGCACGCACAAACCATCTGGCCTGTGTTCGGCTGATGTACCCTCCAGGACTATTCTGAGCTCTACTTGAAGACGGACGTGCTGATTCTGTGCGATGCCTTCGAGAATTTCCGGGGGCTCTGTCTACACACATACAGTCTCGACTGTGTGCGCTATGTCAGCGCTCCCGGATTCTCGTTTGACGCAATGTTGCGCAAGACACAGGTGGAATTAGATTTGCTCTGCGACTATGATATGCACCTGTTTATTGAGGCTGGCATCCGGGGAGGGGTGGCACAATGTGTTAAGCACCACACAGTTGCCAACAATAGGCATATACCAGAGACGCATGATGCTGACAAGCCATCTACCTACCTGCAGTATGTAGATGACAATAACTTATATGAGTGGGCAATGTCCCTGCCGCTCCCATATGGTGGTTTCGAATGGGCCAGCATGAACATCGATGTGATGAGCGTGCCAGACGACGGATATGTCGGCTACATACTGGAGGTAGACGTAGAGTACCCTTGCACTCTTCATGAAGAGCATATAGATCTTCCATTCTTGCCAGTGAACGAATGTCCCCCGGGGTCCAAACAAACGAAACTCATGACGACACTGGAGAGCAAGCTTCATTATATCGTATATTACGTTACTTTGAAGCAAGCATTGGGTCATGGGTTACGGCTGACAGCTGTTCACTGAGTCCTTCAATTCCTGCAGAAGCAGTGGATTAAGCCCTATAAAGATTTGAATACGGAGAAACTTCAGGCTACCATGAACACCTTCGAGAAGGACTTTTACAAATTAATGACAAATGAAACGTACGGAAAACTTATGGAAAATAAGCGCAAACGACAGTGTATGGAACTCATGTGTAGAGAAGTTCGGGCGAAGAAGCTCATCGCAAACCTGAATTTAAATGGAGGACTATTTATGATGAGACATTGTCCCCAGTCAAATTATGCCAAGAGAGCATTGTCTTTGACAAGACCATATAGGCTGGGTTTGCCGTACTCGACCTATCAAAAACACTCATGTACAAATTTTACTACTCGCCATTAACCCGACGCTCAGGTCGGAGTTCGACACCAGCGCCTACCCGACCACTCATCTTTGTTACTCCTCTACCAATTCTAAGGTGATTGGGAAGTTCAGGGATGAATGTGCGGGTAACAAAATGGTTGAGTTTGTCGGGTTGAGGGCGAAACTGTATGCGTACCGCTGCCTGAATACGGTAGTGAAATGCGCATAGGGGATACAAGGGTGCGTAGTTGAAAAGACGATAACGTTCGATGATTATCGGTGCATCCTTTTGGCCCAGCGCTACATGAGAGTACAGGTCACAGGTATTAGGTCGTACCATCACAAAGTTTACACAGAGCAATCAACCAAACTGGCTCTTTCGTGGATGGACGATAAGCAAAATGCCCTGGATGATGGCATACATACCGTCCCCTATGGCTATCAGGCCTAATAAGAAAACCGCTCTGTGTCGCCAGAGAGAGTGCTTTTTCTCCCAGTATGTACTGTAGCACGTACAGACATCTTCGTATTCCGCCTGTCAGGTGCATGGCCGAGGGTTTTGGTAGTCATATTTCTCGATAAGCATGCTGTAGCACATGCAAGTGTGTTGCAGGCTTACCAGGCATGCTGACTGATAGTCTACTGTAGCTCATTCAAGAGGCAAGTTCCTAACATTGTCAGGATTATCTGTTTTTTATTCCTGCAGTATACCGGAGTACATGCAAGCCTGGAGGGCTTGTCAGATATACAAATATTGGCCCACACAGTCTGATTCAGTGTACTGTAGCTCACGCAAGAGTTGCAATCTTCGACTTGCCAGGTATACTGGGTGGTAGCATGCTGGAGGGCACATCTTGCCAGGCGTGTTACCAGCACATCCTGTACATGTTTTTTTTACTGAGGTATACTGGAGTACACGCAAGTAGTAGTCTTGCTAGGTATGCCAATTATGCGTTCCCTTTTTTTTGCACACATGCTAATAGCTGTTCGTTTTCAGTGCATTTGCATATTCCCGCTACTGTGTATCTTTCTTTTGTATGTTTAAATTACCTCCGGTATTCATGTCATATGTGTAGAGTCACCGTGGGCAAGCGCTTGTCAAGCATATGTGCTAGATTATAGCATTCTACTTTGTCATGTGTATGGTTTCCAACCATACTACTGCAATAGTCATATTAGTGTTCATTTGACTGTTCTCCGCACCCTCCATCGCACTGTGTGTGTTGGCATCGCACCCGTGTCGTCGCTATCATACTGTAGTGTCCAGTCTGTATAGTTTTTTCTGTTTCCCATTGACGAAGCGATCGCTTCATTGTTTTCCCCCTTGCTGCTCCGCAACCTACCTGTTCGCTTTATCTATGACGTTACCAATATTGATATATTTATATATATGTATTGATAGTGTTGTAGGAATAGCGTACTGCCAGTTACAAGTCCAGAGTCCGTCTGCATGCCAATGCAGATGGTAAATGAGAGTACGAGGCAGCAATTTACAAGTAATGTAACTTGCAATACTTAGAAAATTAATCCAAGTATAATATATTTTTGTTTGTACACCATAATGGTAACATTAGCAAGATAAAAAAAATCAGATTGTAGTGGAATATATGAATACTTACAAGTTATACACTGGCACCAACAAACCCATGAATACTTACATGCGATAGACATATTATTATTATTTCGGAGGTATTGATACTTTTAATTCATTTTACATATGAATAATTATTATTATGCTGCCAATCAAGTACTTTTTTTTAAACAAAACTTCAATGTGCACAGCCTCGGGCGATTTAATGACAAGAGGGAGTCCGACGAAGGGAGGTGAGGGGTGAATGTAGGTGGGTGGCACCATCCAATATAGCTGCCAAGAATTAAAAAATTATTTTTAAATTAATTTTTTTGAAAACAAAATGGACGCTAATGCTATGGAATGACAGGTGGTTTCTGTACTGGCTGCCAACATGGCCGCTGAAAAATGCCAAAATGGCCACCATGGTGGTAGAATGCAAGAGCATGATGTGGCTGCCGGTGGCCATCTTGGGCTCCCGGCTTCCTGTCATGAAGCCTTGTTCTAACCGGCATTTTCTAACTACTCATGTCTTTTGTCACGAGATGGTTGGAATTCCACAATACGATTGCGACGAAGGACAGCTAAGGGCGAGACACATCAACACGGTGGGTTGGCACATGTCGATGCAAACCCCACATGGGTAAGCAAGAACTTTCCAGGTTCGCAGGAATAAGTTAAACATGTGTGTTACAGATACTGAGCCAACAGAAATTCCATCCATATCACGTGGCGTCATCAGGCATTACATGAAGGTGATTTCCAGCAGCGTGTTCACTTTTTTAGGTTTCTTCCGATTTCTATAAGAGACGACAGCAATTATTTGAAAAACACACTATTTACCGATGAAGCGACCTTCGCGAACCATGGGCGCATAAATTTACGAAATATGCACTACTGGGCGAAATATAATCTGCGTTGGGTCCGGCATGTGGAGCACCAGCGACAGTGGAAAGTGAATGTGTGGTGTGGAATCGTTGGAGACTACATCATTGGGCCATACTTCATTCAATGGACAATGACCAGCTGTATGTACGCCCATTTTCTCAGAGAGACCCTACCTGCAATTCTGAAAGACATACCGCTCGACATACGACGTGATATGTGGTTTCAGAATGGTGGTTGTCCTATGCATTTTGCTTTGGTGGCGAGGCAAGTGATAAATGAAACGTTTCCAAACCGGTGTTGTAAGATGACCAGCTCGCTCCCCTGTCCACAAACCTCTCGATTTTTTCCTGCAGCGAACAGAAAGATAGGGTGTACAACATGGTTTCTACGACGCCAGAAGACATTCAGGAATGCATTGTGGCAGCGTGCAAAGGCATTACGCCAGAAACACTTAAGTCCTATCGTCACTCGCTGCATGTGCGTTTATAGATGTGTATTGCTGTTAATAGTAAACACATCTAGCACATGTTATGAAAATATCTAATGTGAAACATTTCAACGATAACTGTGCTCGTTTGTACTATGCAGGCGGATACGATTGCATTTCTCCTTAGGTAGGTTTGTTCTATTTTTGTTGAGCATCTGTACGCACTCGTTACTCAGTACAGTAAATACATAGAAAACAAATATCATGAATTTACGTTGGTATCTGAATAAAATGTAATGTATTGATAACAGGCTTGCACTCACATAGCCATCTTCCCTCCGCTGCGGTGCTCTCCTTTGTCCAATATTGCATTCCGTTCTCCTTGCCCCATTACGGTAAGCGCTAAGCTGTAATAAGGAAGCTGTCCCTCCAGGATGAGTCACGGCCCATGTTGCTTGCTTACAGCTGTGAGTACAGGTCCACTGTCCCATGCTACCGTCCTACTTAACTTAATCATATTTGCACATTATTTCTTGGTGTTTCTGTATTACCTTCCATTGCAAATGCTATATTACTGAATTCCTCTTTGCACGTACTTTCAGACGCCGTTGAAATAAATGTATGTTTCCAGGGGAAAATTCATATGTGGTTTAATTATTTATGTCCATACATGTGTTACGAATAGTCACTTTGCGGCAAATTTCTTGCTCCCGTACGTAATTTCATTTAGCGAAAACAGTATTTCGTGATCTGCAACCGTTCTGGAAA
The DNA here is from genome assembly GCA_002778355.1 of Clitarchus hookeri. Taxonomy (NCBI): domain Eukaryota; kingdom Metazoa; phylum Arthropoda; class Insecta; order Phasmatodea; family Phasmatidae; genus Clitarchus; species Clitarchus hookeri. The sequence continues at coordinate 203,709 of NQII01001798.1, forward strand.
TTTTGGAGGTGTCCACGTTAGGCGGACCAGCCTATATATATTAGGCAGGGCTTTCAAACGTGCTCAACTAACCGTGAACAGCAGCAATGAGCACCACAATTTGTGTTGTAGGACATACTGTATGTTACGTTTTAATTTAGCCACATTACATTTTTCGCATTTTCTTCTATACCAATTCTTGCATTATCAAACAAAAAAATGAGAATAGAGAAAAATAATGAAATCCTAGTTCTTAAAAGCAGTCTCGGTTTTATTTTCTTTCATGATACTGAACATGACATTTCATTGCAACATTTATAACACTTGATACGATATTAAAACTTTGAGGAGCACACACACGTAGAGTCATAAACAAAGAGGTTATTTGGTAGAAACTCTTTGCACTGATCACACTGATAATCAATTTTCAGACATACTGTAGGTATAGAGAAGAAAACGACACATTTAGGGAGCCCGCCAATATACTGTATTTCTGGAAACAGAACAAATTTTAAAGTGATATGCATACGGTAACAAGAACATATCTCAGTTTGTTGTAAGTTATCCATCCTTAATTTTTTTAATATATGCTTTCATATATATACATATATGTCTTTCAACCAAGTCATAAACGTCTTTACAACACTATGGAGCTAGACTTCCCGTCACTCTTCACAGAAGTTTCACGAGTCATGTCTGCATGAATGTTCTTCCATGATAGTAGGTTGTTAGATACCTCTGAGTCAGGGTACTAGGTTCCAATCTGTGTTTCTACACATAGGTAGGTGTTCTGCACGTTGGAATTCAGTCATGCCGGCTGAAGGCTATTGTGTGCCTAGCAGGGGCTGTGTGACCTTTGGATCTCTACATTACACTCTTTTGGCTAGTGTTATTCGCTAACTTGACAAGACCTGCACGGCGCTTTCGTCGTCACCCAACCATCTGAGCTGTCTCACATATTCCCTAACTTATGACAACAGTCGCGTTCTGTTGCCAGTGTTGTACACTGAATGTATTGGACCATTTCAGTGGGTTTGTAAGGAAGTTATTTGCTAGTTTGTTGTACTGTTCAGAATAGTCTGGTATTCTATAGCATCCTTCAGTTTTTTTTCTATGTTTGGTGTTAAGAGCCAGCCGTGTAAGCGATGACTCGAGCTGTCGTCCTTGTGTAGGACTGATAGTGATCGTTTATATTAATATATAAATATTTTTTACAGTTAATTATATTTCCAACTTTGTCAAAATCTGGTTTTTCTCAGGGGTGGAGGTGAACTTAATATTGACATGGATTAACATAAATGAATAACACCGAAATCATTTACATACTTTTACTTTTACTTACAGACTTGACATAATACAAATACATAATCACATTATTTACATGCTCGACATAGTGTTCATTTGAGCGAAACCTTTATGTTGACTGATTTAGAAGAAGAACAATATCTTCTGTGAGCATTCAAGTGGCTCTTATTCGAATATACTGCACTGTAGTTATCACATGGGTAGGTCTGGTAGACGGTAGCAAAGTTACAGTTGCTATCTTCATGTTGTTTGGTCAGCTAAGCTTCCTGAATTTCTTGCCACAATACTTGCACTCGCTTCCTGATGAACGACGAACATAGCCTTTGCATGTATTGTTATGTATATACACACTATCACTTCGGGCAAACATGGCATCACAGGTATCACAGTGGAACGTTTTGTATGCCGGGCTGAACGTGCAAAGGCAACTTTCATGCCGGCGTGACCTATACCTTGTGTTAAAAGTATTTCTACAGTAGCTACATTGATGACGTATTGCTTGCATCGGCTCTTCAGGACCCCTTGCTGTTGGCCAGGTTGTAGACGGTAAATCTTCAGCTATTGGTTCCATCCACAATTGTAGTAGTTACGATGACATCGTAATGCGTGTAGTGGCTCTTCAATATACCTTACTGTTGATGTCGATGATGGCGATGGTGAGTATTCATCCATTGATTCTGTCTTCATATTGTTGTAAACAAGACTGCTTTTCACAACAGTGCTCGACAATGGAATGATCTTCATTTTACGTGATGCTCGCTTATATACTGTACACATGTCAATTTGTATTGCGTGTCTCGGCTTTCCTCAGTGAACGACAGCCTCGCATTGCATGTTAGGTTCCTTCATCCTTGTGTGTGGGGACGTCATTTATGATAGCCTGTTCGTTTTGCCTCTTTATCGGTGTGTGTGACACAGTCCTTTATGAAAGGTCGGCGAGAGCCTCGCGTAACATGTTAGGTTCCTTTATGCGCGGTGGTTTATTACAGTGATAGCTTACACTTATGCTTCATATCTCTCTTCGCATTGTAGGCATATGGAAATGATATGTTACAGTAGTGACATGACTGTTCCCGCCATTATTTTCATAGTAGTGTGTGTTGCCTTTAATGCTTTATCATTGTGTATGGTTGGGAAGTCTCTGAGATAACCCTAGCACATATGTTTGGGAGACTCTGAGATAACTCTCCTGGCTTGGAATGCAGGCGTATGGTGTATATCATCTAGTAGGAAGGTCTCAGACGATAATTTAATTTGGGAATGCTCTGAGATAACCCTCCTGGCTTGGCATGCAAGAGCATGAAGTATTTCATTTTGTAGGAAGGACTTACATGTTAATTGACTTTGGGAAGATCCTGAGATAACTCTCCTGGCTTCGAATGCAAGCACGTGGTGTATATCATTAGTTGGAAGGCCTAAATGATAATTATTTTTGGGAAGACTCTGAGAAAATTCTCCCGGCTTGGAATGCAAACGTGTGATGTCCGAGACATCCTCTCGCTTGGAATGCAAACGCATGAATTATATGGTCTCGTAGGAGGGGAATTAAATGATAATATAATTTGGGAAGACACTAAGATTAACTCTTCCGGCCACTGCTTGTAGTATTTACGTTAGGCGTAAGTAGATAGGTTGCGGCAGTGATTTCGACAAGGGTAACGAAACCTATATTAATATGTTTACAAAACAATCATGGAATCACTCCCAAAAGTATAAACAATACATATGTTCGAAATATCTAGTAATGAATATGTATTTTTCCCCTTTGGTTTAACTTATGCGGTCAATCTTTGTTTTCACGTGTTGATGAAACCTTTGGAAGACGATATATTGAATTAAGCACCAATTGCGCCACGACAATAAAAAAACCCTGTGATCTCCAAATGGAGGCTTGCTGTCCTTTGTTTAGAAGGTTGAGAGAACGATATGTAAAAATAAACAAGTTGTCCACGTGTGTGCGGCTTGCAGTCGCGGTCCTTGTGTCATTGCGTGCATGCTCTGTTGTAGCGACTGCTGTGGAGGGCGGTTGGGCGATGGTGCGTGAAACATATTTTTCTCGGCGAGTCACCAGCTTCGCACACATCTTAACTGCAGCGTAATATCAATATTTCCGACACTCGCGCTAAAGTGTATGAGCGTATGTGTATGTGTGTCTGTGTGTCGCCTCGGTACAAAAACGTATTTCTCAGCATAGCCACGCACATCATGTGTGGAAAATCACTCGTTGCCTGGGGCTATAGGGCACCGAACAACAATTTCTCGAGGAGGTCGCCAATGCCTGGGGAGGGTTAATAATTTTAATCATACTACTTGACATATATATATATATATTTCCGCAACTCACGTGTGTGCCGCTTCTAGCCGTTGCCTTGCGTGTCCTTGCCCGGGACATTAATAGTAATTTGAATCATACTACTTTAAGTATTTATTNGCATTTCTGAGCATTGTATCATATAGTATCTCGTGAAGTGTCGTAGAAGCAGGACCTACAATGGATGGGTCTGCTGTATGTGTGAAAGTATGATTGGTTCTCTACTTAACATATTTTTAAATTTATATTTCCGAAACTCACATCAGGGGCTGGGATGTGCGTAATTAATACGCCTTTCTAAATATTGTATCATATAGTATATCGTGAGGCGTAGTGGAAGCAAGACCTACTATGAACGGATCTGCTGTACATGTTTAAGTATGAAACAATTTAAGTATACTCGGATTTGGGAAGACTCTGAGATCACCCTTCCAGCTTCACATGCANTTTCGGCAAGACGGGGGGCTATCATTTTAAAGAAAATTCAAGTTTGTTTTTTAAATACTTCCACTTGGGACACGACTCAGCTACCCCAGTACCCCTCCCCTGTGAATGGAAGAGCATGAGTTTGAATATGACCACTTTATCCATTGCATCGCCTCGGCCCCCCTTGTTATGCGAGAGCTACTTTATGTTGACGGCCTTGTAAGTCGGCCGGCTGGTGTGTGCCTACGTCCGCTCTCCTCAAGGCTTCCAGTGCCTCTGCACGTCTCTCTTCACATTTAAACGTATTTTCTCGATGCGGCCTGCCACTTGTGTCTTGGAAGTGGACGCGCGCGTACGTGTATGTAAGTATGCTACATGACTTCTTTTTTTTTGCATACTGAATGATCGTACAGCCTGGCTGCATCATATATGTCATGGAGGCGTGACGGGTGCTTCTCTCTTGGGACACGCCTGCCCCTCCCCTGTGAATGCAGGAGCGCGAAGTTCTGCACTCTATCCACTACACTACCATGGCCCCATTGAAATGGAATGCTAGAGCGTGACATTTAACTTGCCATCTAAGGCGTCTCTCTTGGGACATGCCTGCCCTCTCCTGTGAATGCAAGAGCGTGAAGTTGTGCTCTACGCATTGTGTCACCGTGGCACCACCCCCCTTGCTATGGAATGCAAGAGCATGAAGTCCCCATAGCCCCGAAGCTATGTCATGGTTGGCATCTCTCTTGGGACACGACTTACGTCTGGGCATTGTCTTTGGGACACACCATAAAACATGGCCGCCAGGGAATTAGTGCGAAAAAATAATTTTTTTTGGTACTTTTGAAATGTTAAGAAATTTTTTAAACTTTTGAAATATTAAATCACACTTTTGAAATACTAAATCAACAATTTAAAAATGTTTATTTTGACAAATTAATTATGTAAAAAAATAATTTTTAAATTTTTTTGCTAACATTTTGGAATTTTAGCAAATTTTGGCAGATTTTGGCACTGACTGCCAAGTTGGCCGCCATCAAAGCAGAATGCAAAAGTATGAGGTTTGTCATTTCCTTACCAAGCTTCGGTGTCCCTGTGTCCCTGTCATGACGCTGCGTTAGAAACAACTATATCTAGTTACTTACATTACCATGTAATAGAAACATAAATACAGTTGTAACTTTTACCGTGTCTTCATGTGCACCGTAACGTTATTTCGTTATTATTAGCTATAACGTTATGTGAATGACGTTATTCATGGCAACATAAATATATTAATAACTTTTACTCGGTTATGTACCATTATGTTTATGTGCACGTAATGCTATAGAGTTAATGTTACTACATGTTACTGTTAAGTTATCCACCCTTGCTCTGTATACGAGGTGCATGACGGCATGTAGAGCACTCATGTAAAATGTTCCATGTTTCTACAACCAGCTGCAGGCATATACAGATTTGCCAGCAGCCAAGCTCACCTCCACGCATGCACCAATTACATCCTCCCCTGTTTCCTCAGCCACGTACGAGGTGGAGGGTGGTAATAGTGTTACATACTCCTGCAGGACTACACCACACCTTCGAAATTTTGAGTGGCGTTTTCTCAAAAACTGTTTACCCGAGCGAGTTCGGACAAGAGAAACTTTTGTCTTCATTTTGCCACGGAGAGTAATAATTTGCCTCGAATTTTTGTCACCACCTAGTGTTCCAAAGTTACCTGCGAAAATATGGTGAATACTACTACTTAAGAAATGATGAGAAGGGGAACGATTTGACCAATCACATTTTAACAGATTCAGAATCACAGTTTCATGAAAATCGGTTTCGATTTTTGTCGCTCCATCTAAAGTATTTTCTGATAGTTTTACATTCATGCATTTTCAAACTTTGATTTTCAATGCGTATACCTCCCTTAATATTCACCACACGATAGTGTTTGTCGGTGTATACCCCACCTTATTTTTCATGAGGAATCGCCTCCCGGAGTTTGGCACATCAATTCTGGTCAACGTTGTATAAACAACTACGTTTTATAGCGTATTATTTGCAATAAATAAAATTAATTAAATTAATTATTACTATTACTTACCTTGAATGAAAATCTGCAGATCGTTTTGACATAAAAAACAACGTACAGGCTGAGTATAAAAGAATACCCCAACTTTGAAGGTCTATAATATCAAAACCAAACAATCTACCGCCTCGATTGTCCAATCAAATGAACCGTGGAACCTTGACGTTTGTATACCATAATTCATAAATGTTCAATGTGACCACCATGAGCGGCCCGAACGATATCTACGCGATAATCAAACTCGTTCCACTCTCTTGTCAGCATATCTGGTGTTACGGTTTGGATGGCGTTCGTAACTCTCAGTTTGAGGTAGTGAGGGTGTAGCGAGCTCACATTCGAAAAGTCAATGTGAAGGGGACGGTCTGATGTTTCCTTTATGGTGCGCCGCCCCATTGGCATCTAGCTGTTAGCAGATACATGAACAAGACATTGCCGCAACACTGGATTGGTCGAGGAGCAGCTGGTGACCAGGCTCTTCATCATGGGCCCCCAAGAAGCCCGGATCATCTTACCCTGTGCGATTTTTTTCTATGGGGTACATAAAGAATCAAGTGTTTCGTCCACCATTGCCAGTCAACATTGATGACCTCAAAACGAGAATTACGGATGCCATCCAAACCGTAACACCAGACATGCAGACAAGAGTGTGGAACGAGTTTGATTATCGTGTAGATGTCGTTCGGGCCGCTCGTGGTGGTCACATTGAACATTTATGAATGTATGGTAAATAAACTTCACGGTTCCGCAGTTCATTTGATTGGTAAGTAAAAGTTGAAGGTGGTTTGGTTTTCATATTATAGACTTTTAAAGTTGGGGTATTCTTTTATACTCATCCTGTACATTCGTGATTTACTTTGACATTTAAGAAAACGTATTTATGTATACATGCCAAAGGGAAATATAACTTCATTGGGGATTTCTATTGTGCCAGACGTAGGTGAATGCCGCATTTACTAACATTTGTCGTCACCGTCTATTATGAAGAAATAAATGTATCGCTGATCCAACAAACGACACTTCTATTGAGAAATTATCGGTTCGCTCGGAACACAAGTTACTTAGGCAACAAGATTGAAAGCTTCCCGACAAGTAATTCATCTGTATCTTAGTGACCAATTCATGCTTTATTTTTAATGCGAGTTGTACAGTATGCATATTTGCATCCGTTATACGCATGGTGGATTTGTATTAAGCAATAAAAAGGAACATAAAACTGTTATGTGTATACTTAGAAATTTATTTAATATCCCATACATTTTTACTACTATTTTCCACTTTCCCTGACCTATTGGCTGATTTTTAACATTATTAATCACACAAAAATCGAAATTAAATAATTCAACTACTTTATGTAGTTAGCATTCGGGCGATTGAGAAAACATAATTAAATTTCATGATCACTACTTCTGTTAACTCATAATAATTACTTTTGGTTGATAACATTATTTATCAGTGTATACACACAAGTACAAAACCTAATTCATGATATATCACTGATTTCATGAACAACAAAAATAATGATAGGCCAAGCATGTATGGTAATTGCCATGTGAGTTATTAATACTTCATTGAATGGATGGGTGCATGCGAACTACTTCATTTGTGTAACTTCACTCTAATGATACAAAGAATGTATGACTTTTACTCGGATCATGACATGCGAACTATAATAGGCCTACATTGTACCTGCAAATGTAAAGGTGGCAGTTTTTATAATTTTGGTAGTTGTGCCAAAGTATATTACATAACCTTATTAAACTTACAGCTACTAGCGTAGAAACCCATAGCAAAGTGTATTTTAAACTACAATATGCAAGCTTTGCCATGTATGTTGCAACCTGTTATTCACACATAAGAAGTTTGGCATTAATGTTTAAAAAGATAGGACCCATTATTATATTAAATGCATTAATTTATTAATTTTTGATAAATTAGTTTTTTATGAGTGGTATAATAAAAGGACGTAGGTCCTTCCTTAATGAACTGTTGCATCCAAATCCTACAGATGACTGGAATTAAATTAAAGTGACATACTTCTATTATTGCAGATTTTTGAGGTTAAGTTTACTGTTAGTCATATACATTTTCATTATATATGATTACAGAGTATTTGCTTATGTTGTCACTTCATTTAATAGTATTCCAAATTACGCTTTATTATCTTAATTGACACTATAATATTTGGTTATTTTAATAGTTTATTGACATAGAGATAGTGTGGAAGTATTTTTCATTTGTTTATAGACAGTATTAAGTTGGTTATTTTCATTTCTTCTCTAGAAGGTAGTCAGCATTAAATGTTTATTAAACGAAAGTACTTAGTAAAATTATTCTGGTTGTCTCTCGTATCGCCATTGCTTATTGGCAGAGAGGTGTGTAATGGTCAGACGACAGCCAATCGGAGGACAGTAGACCACATAAGTAAGGTAGTTGTAAAATAGTACTAATTTTTTCTTTAGAACAATTCTCACCACCTCCAACGATGGATGTGTCTTAGAATAAGAAAGTTTTAATGATTTAAAATATAATACAATTGTTGCAAGAGGTTTTGTGAGATGAATTGATAATTGAATAACAAGGAAGATTGATTTTTATTGTGCTTGAGAAGATAAATGGAATAAGTTTTTGAATTTTTTTTGGAAAAGACTAACTGAAAATAAAAAGGTATTTGCAAAGCTGAGAATTTTAACGCGTATATTTAAATAAACTGATATTAACGGCGCCCAACGTATTAATGGCACAGTTGTGAATTGTATGAAATGTAACACAATCACAAATATTTGTATTTACTAAAAAGTATACTTTATCTAAGAATACATATTTACTATCAGTATGTCTATGCAATCAGCTGTACTCGGCTATGATTTTTACCATCTAGCAATTTGTAAAGAATTGAAAACAAAATCCTAGTATGGACACAAAAACATGCCATTTAAGATTTCTTTGATTCTGTGATTATTATGATTGCTTGCAGAGTCTGAAACATTATTACACAGTGGAAAGCAAAAATAGTATATCAGTGAGCCGCTCTTCGATATTTTAAGACATAGTCATTGGAACATTCAAGTGACCTATTTAATATGCTGTGACAAAAACAACAAAATATTCTTCTCAAGAAACTTTTAAAACATTTTTTGCGTTTTATATTAGTCTTCTGTGACACCCGCTTCTATTACACATTTGTGTTTGTACCATGTGATTAACCCAGCTTAGGTGAAGGCTGAACACCTCTGATTCAACCAAATTCCTAGGTTTATTTAGAAATGCTGTAGATAGGTATGTTGCACTGTACACCCAAACGCAAAATTTGTTAATATTCTCCAGTGATTATCCATAAAATATTTTTTCAATTTTGTAATTATTTTGGTATAATTACAAAAACAGTCAAGTTTATATATATTGACGCATTCTGCATCCCTATATTTTATTCGTCAGAACACACGCTCTGGCGAAGCTCACAGGCGGACGACCGCAATAAGAATAAAGGGTTTTGCGGACGTGATAAGAAGAATGGCGCCAGGATGGCCCGGCAGAACGACCACATGCGGAGGAAGGTGGATGCAGCTGCATCCCGCAGCTGCCAAGGGGCGCTGAGCCCACACCAGTGGCTGAGTCTGTCCCGGGCTAGTTTCTGCCATAAACATTGAGAGCTTTTAGCGGGCATGCTGGGGAGAATAACGACACAATATCCGGAGGCATAAGTGTGCCGAACGAAAGAGGCCACCCAAGAGTTCCAGCACATGTAGAACAGAACAACTTCCAGGCCATAATCAAGGGGCGACGCCAGGCCGACTCTGGACCACAGGAGCAGCGGCCACGTGTTTTACGACTCAGGGGGGATGCGGCAAGCACCCCGGCCACATGCAGGGATGGAGCAAGTTGAATATGGCGATGGAGCCTAAAAAACCACGAGAAGGANTAGAACAGAACAACTTCCAGGCCATAATCAAGGGGCGACGCCAGGCCGACTGTGGACCACAGGAGCAGCGGCCACGTGTTTTACGACTCAGGGGGGACGCGGCAAGCACCCCGGCCACATGCAGGGATGGAGCAAGTTGAATATGGCGATGGAGCCTAAAAAACCACGAGAAGGAGAGAGGATAAGTCAGTCAGTCGAGGATCAAGCAGTCAGGCAGTCAGTCGGGGTACCTGAAGCGAGGCATCTGGGTCGGAGCCGGACGAAGCCAGTGCGATGATCGATCAGTCAGTCGAGGATCGAGCAGTCAGGCAGTCAGTTGGAAGACCTAGAGCTAGACGTCCGGTTCGGAACCGGACGACATCAGGCAGTCAGATGCGAGCAGTCAGTTGAGAGACGTCAATGAGTCAGTCAGTCGGAGTCAGTCGAGGATCGAGAATGCATCACGACGTCGACCTCAGTCGGAGGCCGTCAAGTGGGACGTGTGGCGGGAAGAATCCGAGAAAAGTCAGCCAGACTTCGTCGAATGAGAAGGGTGGACCGGGAGCCGAGAGAAANCGTGTGGCGGGAAGAATCCGAGAAAAGTCAGCCAGACTTCGTCGAATGAGAAGGGTGGACCGGGAGCCGAGAGAAAACGAGTTCGCCAAATGCATCAAGACGTGGACCTCAGTCGGAGGCCGTCAAACGGGACGTACGGCGGGAAGAGTCCGAGAAAACGGCAGCCGGCCGTCGCCAAACGAAGAGTGCTGAGTGGACCCGGGAGGAGGAGTTCCGAGAGCAGGCGTCGGGATGCCCCACCAAGCGCTGGAGTAGTTCCAAGTCGCCAGCTGAGGGAAGACAGCGCCGCAGTGTCAGATAAGTAGTTCTACACCAGGTGTGAAGAATCCTGCCCCCCCCCACGACGCCAATCGCGGCGTCAAACCATATGTAGCCTACATAGAAAAAGGGGAGGGGAGTTGTCTCGTGAGTTCATGTACCAGTTAACCTGTTCAAGCAACAATAAAACTCGATTATGTGAACTCGCAAATAAAGTGTAATTTATTAGTAAATTGGACCTAGAGACAACAGTGTCGACGTATTCCTATGCCCTATCATTGGGGGCTAGCATCAAGTGCTGGCGCCTCACGCCGCAGAGCAGATTCAATACCTACTTCCAAACTTCAGCATTGGCNGGGCTAGCATCAAGTGCTGGCGCCTCACGCCGCAGAGCAGATTCAATACCTACTTCCAAACTTCAGCATTGGCAGATATCAATTCTGGCGCCACAACATAAGGGGCAAGCTGAAATCTGTATAGAAAGAGGCAAGGACAAGCTAAATTACCCGGGAGAAAGGGGACCTCTGCCCCGACCGAGCTAGCCAGGCACATTCACGACTTCGGGGGAGTCATAAACCAACCCTCGTGACTTCGAGTAGTCATAAATTAAACTCGTGGCGTCCAATTTCCCGACAGTATAGAACCAAGGAGGGAGCGAGGCAATAAACAAGACGAGAAAAGGGCAGGCGGCAGACGTGCGCAGAGTTTAGGAGGAAGGCGGAGAATAATAGAAATCCCCAGTGGGTTACTAGGTCACCAGACGGTGAACGATAACAAGCCAGCCAGGTTAAACACAGACGTCAGGGAAGCTATGACAAAACACCCTGTAGCGTCCAGCAATATTACTTTAAGAAGTCCCAATTAACGAGGGAGAAATTAGCGAACAGGAGAGGAAACGCGGAGCGGATGCCAGGCGCGGGCAGAAGGACGTATTAGCGAAGAAAGGAAGTCACTTCCAACTGGATGGTGGGAGTGTTGTGGTGTCCGGCGGGCAGGTAACTAACTACCGCGCCGACACGAACGGGAAACGAGAGGAGATGCCAGAAGCGGGCAGGAGGACGTTGGAGCGAAGAAAGTAGGTCCATTTTACTGGATGGTGAAAAAGGATGGGGTGTCAGGCAGTCGGGTAATTACAGTGCCGACGAACGACAAGAAAAACGAAGCATAAATTAGCGAACGGGAGCGGAAACGTGGAGCGGATGCCAGTAGCAGGGGAGGACGTGCCAGGAACGGGCAAGAAGACGTATTAGTGGAGAGTGGTCAGTTCCACTGGATGGTGGGAGTGACGTGGTGTCAGGCGGGCAGGACAAATACCGCGCCGACGAATTAAAGTAGGAAAAAGTAAGTACTAATTCCCAGGATGGGGAATACGGACACTTTCCGAACAAGTATACCAATATTTCCGCCCGCCATAAGTCCGCTCGGAGTGAGTGGCAGAGAAAAGGGCAGGAAAATAGTGCACTGTATGGTACAGAGACTGCGAGGTAGGGGTAAACGCAAGATGCGAAACAAACCCAGTGTTGTCACGCAGTCGGTGCCCGAAGATAAATTAACTATGGCACGCATGAGTAAACATGCCAGGAATTTAAGAGTCAGACTTTAGCGCCGCGAAACGCCGCGCACACGGGAAGCAGCGCGTGAAGAGGACAGACGAGAAGTGTGACGCAACATGAACGAAGGATAAAGGAGGCCGAAACTCCAGCGCGCGCGGGGATAGACGTGGGAGGCAATGATGCAAGAAGAAAACGGCCGCGGAGAAAATGAAGAAGGAAGAAAGCGGACGGCCTCGGAAAAGAATCGAACCCAGACGACTTCAGCGAGGCGAGGTGGTACCCTGCAGACCCAACCAGTCGTCAAGGAAAACCAACAGCCGACCCGGAAGCCAGGCGGCTGCAGTACTGCAGCCCGGAGATGTCAACTGAACGAGTGACGGAAGGGGGGACCTTCCCCCTTCCCCCAGCAGGCCAGGCGGTCCAAACCCACATTGCGGGGAGAGATGAGACGGTCTCTTTCCAGCCAGCCGTAAGTAAACAACCGACGGGACTTCTCCAGGCCCCGCCTATTCCAGGGGCCGTGAAGGCGGTCAGCACCAGGTAAAGTGTCTACCACACTACAACTCCTCCTTTTCATAGAGAAACAAAGGCGAGACCGTGCGGAAGAAGATATTTTGTTTACCGAGTGCAAAGTGACCGATTAGTTTCATTAATTTAAAGACCGTACCGGGAGTGCTAGGTGTCAAGAGGCCTCCAGCCCCGTTTCTAGAGTATTGTAATTATGTGTTCAAACATGCACAGTGAAAACCACGAAAGTCCGCAACAAAAGAGGCGGGACATCTGTCTCGTACTGCAGTTCAATTTGTCATAGCTTTGTTTGCCAGTGTTTACTTGGGGTGTTGATCACTGTGTACCAACAGTTCGTTTACTGTTTACCGCTAGGTTGGAGAGTTGTTTACCGATGTGTTTCACTTCATCAGTACCCCTGTGTATCAACAGTGATTGTACTTGTTGCTTACCACTGTAAAGCATTGTTTACGAGTGTGTGTACTTCACTGCCAGAGGCAGTGTCGTTTTGTGTATCATTGCCCCGTCAGACCGCTCGTCAGGCGGCGGGGAGTGTGTTAAAAGATAACCCAACAGATACCAGTAAGAAATGCCAGTAAAAATTACAACCCATCACTACACAGACAGTGGCAATAACCTTAATACTTTTTAATCGCCAAAGTTTGGTTAAGTTGCTAAGTATTAATTTNGACAGTGGCAATAACCTTAATACTTTTTAATCGCCAAAGTTTGGTTAAGTTGCTAAGTATTAATTTTCATATACCGGTTACTGGAGGTATATAGTATGTAAAGTGTTACGGGAAAAAGCTGCCTACTAAATATAGTGTAGAGAACCATATGTGAGTGATTTAATTTCTTAATTGTCATGGCTTATGACGTTGAATGCATTTGACAATACGGTTTTGTTGTATGAGTGGACCGCTTGTGACGAGTATACTTCGCGTAACGATGCTGAGGGCGAGAATCATGGTTTTAAATCAGTCGTTTTTATATTTTGTTACGTATTACTACTGAAAAAGTCTGCAGGTTAGTAAATATCGCTTGAAAAACGAGTAAGAATTAGTAATATTGAATCTACGAGGAGAGAGAGGAAGGAACGAGGCTCCGGCCAATGACGGAGCTCTCGCAGGCTGCGCGAGATAGCCGCGCGGGCGTGCGTGACACAAGACAGGTAGTGTGTCGGGAAAATTAAATGTTTTATTTCAATGGCACGAGTTGGGTAGAACGAAAGGTTATGTTATGTAAAAGGTCCGAGATAACTTAGATTATTTTTAAGTGACCCATTTATAGGTTAACCAGTGATTTTAAAGTTCTGAAATAAAATTTTTTTTGGAAAATTTCTACAAGTGGCAAAAATTTGTACGGTCTTTTGGAATCCTTGGCTTAGAGTTTTAATAAGAAATTCTTAAGGTATGTAGTGGTTTTATGCGGTAAAGTGGCAGTGCCACGGTAATTAAAATACGGTTAAATTCGTGTGATTTTAGCTTGTCAGAGTTGGTGTTTTGTATAACAAGGGTTAGTGTGTAAGGTGAAATTCGAGAGTTAAGCCGCCAGCTGAGATAGGAATATGAGTTATTTTACCGCCAGAGTCAGAGTGAGTGAAATACCGCCTGGAAGTTTGTTTTGAGAGGCCTACCTGCCCTCATAAATAACGTGTGTTCACGTCACGGCCAGGGCCATGCATGGTGTTGTTAATCCCGAGAAATGCGCAATTATGTACCAGTCGTTTACCGCTAGGTTTGAGAGTGGTTATTATTGTTTACCGATGTTTCACTTCATCAGTCTCATTATGTAGCAATGGTTATTTAGGGTTTACCGATGTTCGCTTGTTGTTTACCGTTGGCAAGTTACGTGGATACAAAGGTGTAACTATGTATTAGAATTCGAGATTTAGAGCCTCAGCCAGTGTAAGTTGTTTCTTTCGGGTACGAGTCACGAGTCACAAGGTCGGAGGAGAAAACGATGTGTTTTTTTTTTTCGTGTTGAGAGGCCTACCAGCCCCCATAAACAAAGTGTGTTTATTTTTGCAGCGAGGGTCAGTGTTGCTTACGCTCGTGTGGAGCGGCAGAGAGGCTCATAAGATAACAGGGTTTTTGTTCCTAAGTAGTAAGAGAAGCTTGCTCGCATAACCTGTTGGCAACTGTTCAGTAAAAATTTACCCCGGCCTGGACGGGCCGGGTAGTGCGGCAGAACAGAGTGTGTAATGAACCAGTGTAATTAATTGTAAGGATGTAAGAGGAGTGTGCAATGTGACCAGGATTTATTTTGTTTGTGCTTTTTGTCAATTTTCAAAGTGTGAGACAAACCCCCTCCCTGCCTGAGAATTAGGAGCAGGTAGAAGCTCGGACCCCCCAGGGTTTTGCGAGCCTGCGATGTTCTTAAATTGTAAGAGGGTGTGCCCCTCACAAACTGGTTTGTGATGTAGAAGCCCTAACTTTCCCTCAGACACACTGCCAGTGCCATGCAACAGAGTACCGAGGGGGACTGCCCCTCTCCACCCCTAATGAGGTCAGAAGCAGAAGACCGTCCCAGCTGTTTTCGGTGCCTCCCGGCAATGCAGGAGCAGTGCCACGCGCGCACACAGAACCGTGGTTAGCCCAGAGGACAAACATAAGAGGAAGAAATGTAAGAGCATGCACTGATGCAGAGAGCGGTGGGGAGTTGATGCATTATGCATCCCTATATTTTATTCATCAGAACACACGCTCTGGCGAAGCTCGCAGGCGGACGACCGCAATAATGATTAAGGGTTTTGCGGACGTGATGAGGAGAATGGCGCCAGGATGGCCCCGCAGAATGACCACGTGCGGAGGAAGGTGGATGCAGCTGCATCCCGCAGCTGCCAAGGGACGCTGAGCCCACACCAGTGGCTGAGTCTGTCCCGGGATAGTTTCTGCCATAAACATTGAGAGCTTTTAGCGGGAGTGCTGGGGAGAATAACGACACAATATCTGGAAGCATAAGTGCGCCGAACCAAAGAGGCCACCCAAGAGTTCCCGCACGTGCAGAAAGGAACAATAAACTTCCAGGCCAGAATCAAGTGGCGACGCCAGGCCGACTGCGGACCACAGGAGCAGCTGCCACGTGTTTTACGACTCAGGGGGGACGCGGCAAGCACCCCGGCCACATGCAGGGACAGTGCAAGTTGAATATGGCGATGGAGCCTACAAAACCGCGAGAAGGAGGAAGGATCAGTCAGTCAGTCAAGGATCGAGCAGTCAGGCAGTCAGTCGGGGTACCTGAAGCGAGGCATCTGGGTCGGAGCTGGACGAAGCCAGTGCAATGATCGATCAGTCAGTCGAGGATAGAGCAGTCAGTCAGTCGAGGATCGAGCAGTCAGGCAGTCAGTCGGGGTACCTGAAGCGACGCGTCTGGGTCGGAGCTGGACGAAGCCAGTGCGATGATCGATCAGTCAGTCGAGGATAGAGCAGTCAAGCAGTCAGTTGGAAGACCTAGAGCGAGACGTCCGGTTCGGAACCGGACGGCATCAGGCAGTCAGATGCGAGCAGTCAGTTGAGAGACGTCAATGAGTCAGTCAGTCGGAGTCAGTCGAGGATTGAGAATGCATCACGACGTCGACCTCAGTCGGAGGCCGTCAAGTGGGTCGTGTGGCGGGAAGAATCCGAGAAAAGTCAGCCAGACTTCGTCGAATGAGAAGGGTGGACCGGGAGCCGAGAGAAAACGAGTTCGCCAAATGCATCAAGACGTGGACCTCAGTCGGAGGCCGTCAAACGGGACGTACGGCGGGAAGAGTCCGAGAAAACGGCAGCCGGCCGTCGCCAAACGAAGAGTGCTGAGTGGACCCGGGAGGAGGAGTTCCGAGAGGAGGCGTCGGGATGCCCCACCAAGCGCTGGAGTAGTTCCAAGTCGCCAGCTGAGGGAAGACAGCGCCGCAGTGTCAGATAAGTAGTTCTACACCAGGTGTGAAGAATCCTGCCCCCCCCCCACGACGCCAACCACTGCGTCAAACCATATGTAGCCTACATAGAAAAAGGGGAGGGGAGTTGTCTCGTGAGTTCATGTACCAGTTAACCTGTTCAAGCAAAAATAAAACTCGATTATGTGAAATCGCAAATAAAGTGTAATTTATTAGTAAATTGGACCTAGAGACAACAGTGTCGACATATTCCTACGCCCTATCACTGAGGGCTAGCATCAAGTGCTGGCGCCTCACGCCGCAGAGCAGATTCAATACCTACTTCCAAACTTCAGCATTGGCAGGTATCAATTCATATATGTATATATATATATAACATTTTCATAGTGAACTTACAAACACCATAAATAGTTGTTACAAGAACACAAAGCAAATAAGCTGCCCTGATGTCACAGTACTTGGCTACAACACAAACAGTCCTTTAACATATTGAAATTTATACAATTTACCATTGGTGCTTTCTAGTTTTATTGTAGACCTATAACCACAGTGTTGTTTGTTACACCATATTCTATGGCACACGAATAACGATGGTGCTATGTGGGCAGATTCTTGGTATCAACTGTTGGGATTGTTAGGGTTAAAATTAAGTGTTGAGCATGAAAAATTATGAATTACAATCATAAAAAACTCAGCTAGCACAAAAATATAATGACAGCTAATTCACAGCCCACATGGCCAGGAGGTGGAATGGAAGGGTGAAAAGTGGATGAGAAATGTGCTGTAATTACATTTGCTTTCCTCATTGGAGAGCCTAAGTTGGTACCTGCATTTGTAAATGTTGAAATTCTTGTTGTATTACAGTATTGTCGAAGGAATTGCAGGAGTCACACCCAAGATTTTCGCACATGGGAATTGTACTAGACAACACCTTTGGTGGGTTGGTATTCTCGGGGATTTCCCATTTCCCCCACCCCTTGCATTCCAGCATTGCTCCGAACTCGCTTTTATTCACCCTCATTGGCATTCAAGAACCTGATTTTAAGAGCCGCCCAAACCTCTCCACTCCATCCATAGGAATTGCCAGGCCATGTCATTTGTAAGTACAAGTGACATAATTTTGTTGGCTGCTGAGCAGTTCACCGAGTTATTTCCCATTTTGCTTGCTGCAACAATCTGTAATAATCCTCAAGGCCTTCAGATTGCCTTGTGCGTTGCCAGTGGCCATGTACGCAATCTCTCTGTCTTATTAAATGTTTTATTGTGTAGAGGAAAGGAATGCCAGATTTACACGATATTTGCATTTGAATGGCGGTATTTACGGAGTCAATTATTGCTTTTGTAGGGTTCTGAATTGCAGAATTTAAGTTTTAAGAAGTACTTGGCATCTGTGTGAGATCCAGTTTACTACCAAGGGTTTTCTTGAACAGTTTCCAGTTGGCACGATGAAAATTATAGTGGGTAATGTGTGTAGAGAGGTGATGCTGCAAAAAGTTAATATTCGCAAAGACAGAAATATGATCAGAGTCCAAATGGGTTACAGGACGAATGTGAGAAAGCTGTATGGACTGAGAGTGAATGAAGAGGTCTGTGACAGATGGGAGAAGATTTTGCATTGGAGAAAAACATGTAGGGGAATTGGGAGCCGAAATATGAAGATTGGCATCTCATGCGAAGGATAAACGACCATTGCTTTTAAATGCTTATGTGTGACATCCCCTATAAACATGTGACACATGCCATATTCAATGTAGAAACTCAGCTGTCACAACACACGCCATACCCCACCTCCCTCCAGCAAGGACCCCCAGTAAACACCTGCCTCAGAACACGTGGCCACAATTAACGCTGTGGCCAAGTCAGGCCTGCCCAAGGGAAGTAGTTTACACATGTCATGGTTGAGGCATGGGTATCTTCCAACCCCCTCTAGCAACACCATGAAACTTGTACAGACAAAGGAAGGATCAGATAAATTGGCGATTTCCGCCCACATTGAAACACATGCTGAAGGGTAACACGCGCAGCAGAAAAGAAAGCTGACAGGGTTTGTCAGTGGCACCACAGGTCACCCCCTTTCCCCTCCGCAGCAAGAGCCTTGGCACATGGAGGATGTGGCCATTGTTAAGTATCTTCCACTCCCCTTACCCTAACAAGGGAAGACACATGTAAGGTTCTAAGGGGGGATTAAAATTGTTTAAAAGCCAATTTGTGAGACAAGAAGGGATCAGTTATGTGAGAGCAGTTGACCAGGTCAGTTAGAATCATGCGCCGAGAAAGGAAGTCAGTGCAGCAGTTAACTGAGGCCAGGGAGATCGGACCCTGGCCGAGTGAGTCAGTCGCATCATTCAGTCAGTCAGTTGAATCGATGGGTTATGTGAGATCAGTCGGCCAACCAGTTAGAATCGTGTGCAGAGATAGGGAGTCGTCCGTCGGGATGCCGAGAGCTGGGGTGTCGGACCCTGGCAGAGTTAGTCACGTTAGCTATGTCAGTTGCATCAGTTGAAGTGAGTCAGTCATATACATGAGTATTGGGACAGTTAACCAGCAACTCCGTGCACCGAGAGTCAGTTCGCAAAGACAGTCAGTCAGTGATACCCTGTCGCTGCAAAGCGACGAGCGGCAGGTGGTGCTGCGCTCGGAAGTGCCACACTGGGACGCACTTCGAATCAGGCATCAGGATCTGGATCGTGGACGTCAGCCGAGTCAGTTACAACCCCCACGCTCGGAAGGCAGAGTCGAGTGGTTAGCTTCAACGAGGAGAGCCACGTCGAGTAGGAGTCGTCCAGTGCAACCCCGTGCTGAGAGGCGGATGACAGGGTGGGAGCCCGCCAAGGGTCCCTCGTCAGGACATGGTAGGGAGGTAATCCATCAGTTACAACCCTATGCCAAGAATGGGAGTCGAGTGGTGAACTCAACGAGGAGCGCCTTGTCGAGCAAGTGGGAGTAGTCCAGTGCTACCCTGCACCGAGAAGACTGATGCTGGAGTGGGGGCCCACCAAGGGTCCCTCGCTGGGACGAGGGAGTCAGTCATTCAATGCCGAAGGAGAAAGCCAGCTGAGTGCAGCACACAAACGACAGCCAGTCCGAGGGCCATATAAGTGCCAACCAACTCACCAGAACACAAGTTACTGCTGGAGCAACACCAAAAATCAGAATACAGCTAAGTAACAAGGACGCCACTCAGGGACGTGTCCTGTCACCTAGTGTCCCTCAAGCCGTCGGAAATGTAGCCAGACCACTGTAATCATCCCTTCAGGCCCAGAAATCGCAGGGTTAGTAATGTATGAGTTAATTCCCGCAAAAGTGCTGGGAATGTATATGAATTCCTGGTCAAATATGCCTGTAAAACCAAGACATGATGCCATTATTCTCCCTATGAAACATTCAAGGCACGTTATAGTCTGTGCCTGGTAAAATTAACTCAGATCCTATGAACGATCCTGTATCACAAAGGTGGGGAATAGCTTCAAATTAAATTGGCGCCCAACATGGGGCATAGTTAAGTCTGTATAGACGGAAACAAGAACTAGACTATACCCGAGAAAAGGGGGTTCACCTTACCGAATTATCGAGCTAGTCAGCATGAACCAAAGACTTCAGGGAGTCTCAAACCCAGTGGTGCCCACTACAGCATTAATTAGCCCGCCATGAGTCAAAATTACGAGGCCAGCAAGCTAGGAATTAACGAGGACCTGCGGGAGGAGCAAGTTCAAGAGAGCAAGGCAGAAGAACGAAGGGAGTTTGGTGAGGAGCGGAGGCGGAGAGAGATTAGCGAAGAAGTAGGCAACTGCCCACAAGAAACGAACTCGGGAGACCGCAGCCAATCCAAGGACGAGGGCTCACAACTGTCCGGAGAGCACAACATCATGAGAGGAAGGAAACGCAACCTTCCCCCCTCACCAAACCTGCTGCCCAGGTTCTCAGTACGGGCGGGACAAGAAGACACCTCATCCAGCGGGAACAGATGCAGTGTGGCATGAGGTAAGTTTTTAATCATGTCACCCGCTAAGGAAAAGAGCCCTAGAGCAGGTATGCCCGACATGATGCCGAAACTTAAGTGCGACACAGTGTTTTCAGTTTGTCCTGTGTTTATCCTACGTAAATAAGGAAGTTAAGTCTCCAGCCAAAACGCATGCAGACGCCACACTTATTGTGAATAAGTGTTTTTTTGTTTAATTTACCTGTGGAGGTAAGGTATCAAGATAGGCCGTCAGCTGGGTGCCAGGTTAGAAAGTGTTAGATTTTTTTACTGAGGGTGTGGTGTGTTTACAGTTGCCCCAATGTCAAGACCACATGTAAGAGCGGAGTGACAAGATACAATTGGGGTTCTATTGTTTGTTTTTTTCTTGACACGGGCTCGGGGCCATCTTACCAGTAAAATGTAACATGTGTACGTTTCGAGATATAGGTAATTATATGTTTGTTTTCCGTTTACTGTCAGAACCTTTGTAAAAATGGCAGAGTGCCAGACATTAGTTTAAATGCAGGGACAGAGTTTTTCGCCTAGGAGATAAGACTGTGAACGGTACGTACCAGTAAAAACAAACCGTGTAACAAAACGTAAATGCTGTCAGTCAGCTGTGCAAATTACCGGCCTTCTGCCACGGAATTGTTTGCCTACACTCAAGAAAGTCCCCGATATGCAAGGGCGATGGAAGCACAGTAGAGCAATTAAGTACTGTAAAAGTACTGTGATCTGGAGGGTGTGTAAATTGTTACCCTGTAAAAAAAAGTGTTTGTAAAAATGTAATCCTGTACAAAGGTGTGAAACCGTGTAAGAAAGTTTGTAAGTACTATACAGAGTTCGAGCTGTGTATCCTGTTTAAGTTTTGTTTATTTGTTTGTGCGAGTTCAAATATGTAGCCAAAAGTTACACTTGTACAGTACCATGCTGTCCTCGGCGTTTGTAGGCCCTCTTAATAGTCCGTCAGCTGTTGTGCCAACTCCTAAATGCCTTGGACTAGTAGATTGCGTTTTAACAGTCCCAGAAACTTAGAAGTTAACTTTTATTCTCCAGTGTGTAAGGCCTGCGAAGTATTTGAAAAATAATATACCATGTGAATAGCCACCTTGTTTTGTAATAGCAGAGCCAGAGTATTAGACCCCTTTAGCAGACAGGAGGGCTCGTCTGATACAGGTCAGACACGTAACTTTGAGTGGCAGTGCAGCTGGCCAGGTGTGTCAGCGAATAGGGGGAGGGGGCGAGGGACGCGAAGGGCAGAAGACAGAGAGGGAAGTAAGTCACAGCTGTCAATGGGCTGCGAGGCAGCCCCGAAATAAACACGCCACGCTAGTCACGCGGGAGACGAGAGCAGGAGGCGGGGCGAACGTAGAAAAAACTACTGAATAGGAGCTCCCCAGAGGTGAAACTGCACACAGAAAGTTTGGTGCGAGTTGTGCCAGCTTCGAAAAAGACATTGATGTGTGCCATATTCATAATAGAAACTCAGCTGTCACAAAACATGCCATACCCCACGCCCTCCTGCAAGGGCCCCCCCAGTAGCCACCTGCCTCAGAACACGTGGGAGCAATTAACGATGTGGCCAAGTCAGGCCTGCCCAAGGGAAGTAGTTTACATGTGTCAAGGTTGAGGCGCGGGACTCTTCCAACATAGCTACCCTGTGAAACTTGTACATGCCAAAGAAAGGATAAGATAGACTGGCGATTTCCACCCACATTAAAACACGTGTTGAAGAGTAACACACATCGCAGAAAAAGCTGACAGGGTTTGTCAGTGACACCGTAGGTCACCCCCTTTCCCCTCCACCGGCAAGAGGCCTGGCACATGGAGGATGTGACCATTGTTTAGCATCTTCCACCCCCCTTCCCATAACAACAGAAGACACGTGTAACATTTGACGCTATTCCCCACCTGTGGGGTACTAGGGTCCTCAGTTAATGTTCGATGTCACAGACTATAAGGTGCCCTGAAGGTTGAGGGTATCAAACAATGACGTCATCACGACATCGTTTTGAACTGGTTTATTTAATGGGAATTCCTTCATACATTCCAGGAACTTTTCCGGGAGTTTATACATACTTTCCCGGCACCTTGTGCTGGGAATTTACACATATGTTTCGACCCTGCGAGTTCTTGGCCTGAAGGGCTGATTACAATGTTCTGGATACTTTTCCGATGCTGTGGGGGCATTAGGTGACAGGACACATCTCTGAATGATAAAGTTGTGACTTATCTGCACTTGTTGTGGGGTAGTGGTTCAGGCAGTAGATGAGATCTGGTGAGTTGGATGGCCCCTGTTACAGGCCCTCTGACTAGCTGTGGTTGGCTTGTTGCACTCAACTGGCTTTCTCTCGACATGGTGCTTTTGTTGGAGCTCACCACTTTACTCCGCCTTCTTGGTGTGTTATTGTAACTGGCTGAATGGTGACTGGTGACTGGTGACTGACTGACTTGACTGACTGACTCGCATCCCAGCATGGTGGAACTACTCGTCCAATGTATCTCTGGTAACTGTTTCAATGATTCTACTCTGCACCCCGAACCCTGCATTTCGCATTCCAATATGGCTGACCTCTTAATGTTGTGATTCTTGCCTGGTTGACTTCCACGATTTGGCTCCCGATCCTGACTACCTGCACATCCCGGTGTGGTGGTACCGAACGCTGCACCACCGCCCACTCGTCGGCTTTCTGGCGATGGGGTTTCACTGACTGACTGATGGGAATGACTCACTTGGCCGGGGTCCGATTTCCCCAGCCTCGGCTTCTCTGTGTGCCCACTCCCAACAGACTGGTTGACTTCACTGACATAACTGATTCTCCCAGCGTGGAGTATCGCAGCCTCCGACTGCCCCGATATGACTGACCGATGGACCAGATATCACTGATACTGCCCTTGTCTCGAAAAAGGCCTTTTAGACTATCTGTATGCCCTCCCTAGATCCCTACATGTCTCCCTTGTTGGGAGAGGGAGGAGGAGGAAGTGCGCAGTACAAAGCACTTCATCCATGCACCCTGGTTCTTGTAGATTGGGGGAAGGGGATGGCGTGGGCCAGTTGCCCCTGCCATACACTGTCAGTTTATTCTCGGTGCGCATTCCTTTTGCTAGGGGGTGGTGGGGAAGAGGTCCCATGCTGCAGCGGCGACACATGTAACTGAGTATCTGTCCTCAAAGTAGACCTGTCCTGGCTGTCCACATGTTCTGCGATGCATGTCAGCTTGTAGGCGCTCGCAGGGCGGATACAATCACAGGAGGTGTCAGCGAGGTTTCTACTTCCAATATGCATTACATGCCAGGTTCTAAGGGGGGGGGATATAAATAGTTAAAAAGCCAATTTGTGTGACAAGGGGGGATCAGTTATGTGAGAGCAGTTGACCCGGCCAGTTAGAATCGCGTGCAGAGAGAGGAAGTCAGTGCAGTAGTTAACAGAGGCCAGGGAGATCGGACCCCAGCCGAGTCAGTCAGTCGCATCAGTCAGTCAGTCAGTTAAATTGATGAGTTACGTGAGATCAGTCGGCCAGTCAGTTAGAATCGTGCGCCGAGAGAGGGAGACGTCTATCGGGACACCGAGAGCCGGGGGGTCGAACCCCGACAGATTTAGTCACATTAGTTACATCAGTTGCATCAGTTGAAGTGAGTCAGTCAGATACATGCGTATCGGGACAGTTAACCAGCAACTCCGTGCACCGAAAGTCAGTTCGCAGAGACAGTCAGTCAGTCAGTCAGTGATACCCCGTCGCTGGAAAGCGACGAGCGGCAGGTGGCGCGGCGCTCGGAAGCGTCATACCGGGATACACTTGGTGACAGGCATCGGGAGCCGGATCGTGGACATCAGCCGAGTCAGATACAACCCCGCGCTCGGAAGGCAGATTCGATTGGTGAGTTTTAGCGAGGAGCACCACATCGAGCAAGTGGGAGTAGTCCAGTGCAACCCTGCACCGAGAAGGCGGATGCCGGAGTGGGGGCCCACTATGGGTCTCTCGCTGGGACGAGGGAGTCAGTCAGCCAATGCCGAAGGAGAAAGCCAGCTGAGTGCAGCACACCAACGGCAGCTAGTCCGAGGGCCTGTATAAGGGTCACCCAACTCACCAGAACACAAGTTACTGCTGGAGCAACACCAAACAGCAGAATACAGCTAAGTAACAACTTCGCCATTCAGGGACGTTTCCTGTCACCTAGTGTCCCCCAAGCCATCGGAAATGTAGCCAGAACACTGTAATCAGCCCTTCAGTCCCAGAACTCGCAGGGTCAGTAATGTATGAGTTAATTCCCGCAAAAGTGCTGGGAATGTGTTATGAATTCCCGGTCAAATATACCTGTAAAACCAAGATGTGATGACATTATTATTCTCCCTGTTCAACATTCAAGGCACCTTATAGTCTGTGCCTGGTAAAATTAACTCAGATCCTATGAACGATCCTGTATCACAAAGATGGCGAATAGTGTCACATGTCTACTGCTAAAACCACCGAATATAATAATGTGGTTTTTGAGTTTGGCCAACTGGTGAAGTGACATAGCTTGGAAGGCACCACGTGGTGGCATGTACAGAGCAAAAGTAAAAGCTGAGTAGAAGCTAGTGATGCATACTGCTGCTGTTTCTTTCAAGGTCTTCGAGTGGCACAGTTCCTTTGAGGTAGTGTGATATGCCATTTCGAGTTAGGATAACTACTCCACCATATCGGGAATCTTCTCTGTCAGAGCAATGTCAAATGTAGCCAGGTATCTGAAAATTTTGGCGAGGTTTCAACCATGTCTCAAGATTTCCGAAAATGATAAGTTTGTATGTGTTTGTGATGTCAATGATTTCGGAATAGTTGTGATTAACTGATTTAATATTTCAAATGAAGAGTAATATTATAAAGTTTGCGAGTTATAAACATCATAATTCGATTGTAAGAATGAATAACAAAAACTGAAGATTGTCGTGAGTCCAATAATAAGTATTTCACACTTGTCTGCTATGGTTTTAGCAGTTTGAAATCTTTACAGAATTGTTTTCAATTTTTGATGGTAGAGCAGATGACAAGACGAAACCAGTAAAATATATCATTCAGAGATCTAAAAATCGGTTGGTCTGTTGCTTCTGGCTGTGATGAGTTTGTTTGCAGTGTATTCATGTTAGTCAGTGTTGCAAAAAAAGATTTTCTAGGGACACGGTGAGAGATGGGTGTTGTATAGAACTGGAGTGTTCAGAAGTTTGTGCAGATTTTCGAGTAAAGGTTGCTAGAATTTTCTTATCTATATTAGCTATGTAGTCCAGTCTTTTGGGACATCCTGAGTAGTTAGTTAGATGCTCTCAAGTTTTACAGTGGCAGCATGTAGGTCGCCGCTGGTCAGCGGGTTTTTTTTCGGGATCTTCTATTTCTGTGGCTGCAGACATTTGTCAGAGGTGTGGCCTTCTCTGCAGCGGGCACAGTGAAAGTTTTCGTGACAGTTGTGTGAGATGTGCCCCAGTCCTTGACAATGAAAACATTGGACTACTTTACCACCTCCACGGTAAAGTTAAGGTTTTATTCACACACCACCTTAGTTCGTAATTTGTAGTGATTGATGAAATTGGCTGGTGCCCTCCAGGGCCACCAGGAATAGTGGGAAAGGTGTGGGATTATTACCCTTACCCTCAATTTTGAGAATATTCTGATCCCAATTTCAGCGAGAGCTTCTGAGATGTCGGATGTGGGAATGTTTATATGCAGATTATGAATAACTATGCGTGCTTTTCTGTCCTCAGGACATGTCCATGTGTGAAAAGGTATGTTCTGAGCTCGAAGCATAGCTGTCGTATCGTGATCTTCTTTACATCCCATCTGAATGGTCAAGGAGTACTGCTAATGTGTGGCCTTGAGGATCATTTTAAACAGTGTTTGTTTTATGGCATGTGGTGACAGACCTGTTTTGCAGACAATGGGCGGTGGTTTGCATATTTTGTGTGAAGGTGAGGAAAGAGGAGATGAGGAAACATAAGCAGGAGTATTGCATCCTGTTTGAGAGAGTTTGCTGTTTTGATGGGTGCTGGATGATGCTGTTGACATGACACTGTGAGAGATTTTTGCAATCTTCTTGGTTGATTTTGATTAGATGATTTTTATTGTCATCTATATCTGATGATGTAAATCGAGATTGATTTCTGTGACATGTGGTGTTGTTGCTTTCTTTTTATAGATCACTGTGGTCCATTCGTCTTCCTGATCTTCCCAACTGCCGGAGAGATCATCTGTGGTGGCAGTCCGTTTACCTACTTTCACGAGTCAAATGAACCTGGAAAATATGAAACGTAACTCGAAGAAACACTGCTTTCTCAGTCTGTCATATTAAAAACTTTTTTTAATCGACAATTTTAATGACAACTGCCGGGAGACACGAAATCCCACAGGCAATAATACTGAATACTGTATTTCAGTTTACCATTTCGATGTTTGGCCATTTGAGTGCGTGTCTCACTAGGCACATTTCTATTAACTATGTTGTCATTGAAATTGTTGATTGAAAAAAAATTGTTAATACGGCTGATCGAGAGAGCAATGTTTCTTTGAAAGTTGTGTTACCCATTTCCCATGTTCATTGGATTCGTGAGAGATTCTCTCATTATATTTTTTACTCCGAATATTATATTCGTCGTTGACCAGTTGCGCTATTCATATCTTTCAGTTGCCAATTTGAATGAAAGTCGACTGCTAATGTTAAGAAGTTGTAAACCTGAACTTTATTTATATAACTTTAACTTTTATTTACAAGTATGTAAAATAAAATTATTCCCAGGGTGCCCAAATCTACACGCTAGAGACTTGTCAAGAAAAATTTTCAAGATTTAATTAAATTATGTAAACTTAGCAAGAACTATTGTTTTTCTCTGGACTGTGACTCGTAGGTGCCGAAGACGTGTCTCCGTGTAGGTAATCAGCGACTGTCGCGTGCATAGACTGCTCGTTAGGTATCTGCGACCCGGAGCAACATCACAAGGAAGGGAGACGTCACTGGCGAATCCTAGGGGTGGGCGTGTAACCGAGAAAATTATAAAGGCTATCAAATTATGTAAGAAAGTAACAGTAAACATTATCCTTGGCGACCAATTTCGCTCATATCTCTTCATATTTTCAAAGCCCTCCACAACTGTCGATGAGATGGTTACGTAGGTAGGGCTTAACGTCTCGTCGACAGTGAGGTCATTGGAGACGGAGCAAGTTGCTCAGAGAAGCAGGAATGGGGAGGGAATCGGATATTGCCATGAGTAAGCAACCATCCCAGCATTCGTCTGGAGTGACTGTCGAGGAGAATACACCATTATCCTCAATGCTTTCGCTAATAATACTGCAGATATTTTGAACTTTGAAAACTAATTTACCTTCGCAATGCTGAACTTATTGAAGGAGTTAATATTGTCCTATATGTTTGTTTGAATAATCAGGGGCACCCGAAGAAGATGAAACGGGGTGGGGACAAGGAGACATTCGACCCCCCCCCCCGGAGTTTTACTTGGGGTGCCATAAGATAACAGCGTAGATTAAGATCAGATTCGTCTTTTATAAATATTTACTAAAAATGGAGATCAACAATGTAATGTTTATACTGACACGATAAGAATTTTGTGTAAAATGTGTAACAGGAAACAATTTAAGTGTCAATACTGATATTACTTGTTTCAAAACTAAATTTTGGTAAGGGGCGCTTTTCAAGCACCAGGAGTGCCAGATTCTCTACAAGGCCTTGCCTCCCCCTCGCCAGTCCCACAATTTCCGACGCCCCTGAAAATGAGTGAGTGAATGAAAAGATTTGGGCGGCTCTTAACAGCGAGGTCTTGAGATACGATATGAGGGTGAAGCGAGGTGAGTATGGAATAGCGCCGGAATGAAAGGACGGGGAAAATGGAATATCACCGAGAAAACCCGCTGACCAGCGGCATCGCCCGGCACCATTTTCACATGCGAAAATCTGGGAGCGACCCCGCCAGGAAGCGAGACCGGTTCGCCTAGGTGGAAGGCGAGTAGACTAACCACTATGATACCGCGGCCCCGCTCCTGAGAAGAAAGAATTCCGCGCTGTTTTCTAAGCGGCGCGATTCTTATTCACTTTTTCGCTTATCGGGAGCCGATTTATGTCGTGGAAATAACAAGCTGGGTGAAAGTTGCCATGGCACGATGTGTAGTGGGCACTTGCCTATCATAATACCGTGACCTCTGCTACGCCCGACTGGCGATGCTCACGTACGTGGGTTCCCGATAAGCGTAAAGGTGAATGAGAATCGCGCCACAGGATACCTGCTCCTCCTCCGTGCACCCCTCCAAGCTATAGTGACCAATAGCAAGGCTGTTTGTAACCTTTGTCCAGGCTCGTATACTCCATTCGCGGTTACTTCCAACTTTCCTGAAGCCCTGCTGAAGTCCTACTTCCATTCCTGAAGCCCTGCTGAAGTCCTACTTCCATTCCTGAAGCCCTGCTGAAGTCCTACTTCCATTCCTGAAGCCCTGCTGAAGTCCTACTTCCATTCCTGAAGCCCTGCTGAAGTCCTACTTCCATTCCTGAAGCCCTGCTGAAGTCCTACTTCCATTCCTGAAGCCCTGCTGAAGTCCTACTTCCATTCCTGAAGCCCTGCTGAAGTCCTACTTCCATTCCTGAAGCCCTGCTGAAGTCCTACTTCCATTCCTGAAGCCCTGCTGAAGTCCTACTTCCATTCCTGAAGCCCTGCTGAAGTCCTACTTCCATTCCTGAAGCCCTGCTGAAGTCCTACTTCCATTCCTGAAGCCCTGCTGAAGTCCTACTTCCATTCCTGAAGCCCTGCTGAAGTCCTACTTCCATTCCTGAAGCCCTGCTGAAGTCCTACTTCCATTCCTGAAGCCCTGCTGAAGTCCTACTTCCATTCCTGAAGCCCTGCTGAAGTCCTACTTCCATTCCTGAAGCCCTGCTGAAGTCCTACTTCCATTCCTGAAGCCCTGCTTAAGTCCTACTTCCATTCCTGAAGCCCTGCTGAAGTCCTACTTCCATTATATTTCCCCGTCTCATGCAAACAAAGCTTAGAAATTACACCAGAGCACCAACGCACCGCATTCGTGCGCACTCAGTGTAATGACGTTTTGCATAAAAACTATTTCTTGCCAGGCATTACCAACACACCTATTTTTTTTTCTCTCTGTCTTTATTCGTATTAGTTATAAATTAAATAATAACATTTATAGATAAAATGTAAGTTAAAACTCAATTAAACCAAAAATAAGGTACTTTTATGTTAACACAGGTATAAAACGTTTGTGATACACGACTTATTGAGGAAACACCCAAACACGTCAGACATGGGGCGTTTTTTCAGAGGTTTGATTCAAAAAGTCTATAGATATATGGCACACAGTATAATTTTTCAGGTTTACAGTTGAGAAGTGGTGTGTTACTGTGGACTTACTCTTGGTGGGGAGACAGGCGTCGTCCTTCTCGTAGGCCCTGGGTCCGCAGACGCACGCACCGCCCGTGCAGACGGACAACTGGCCCCGGCGCGACACGCATTGCGCGTCCGTCGAGCACGACTCGTCCGCCGCAGTCGTCGTCGTCGTCGTCAGAGCTGTCGACACAACACAGGCGTGGGTGAGTGTCTGGGTGGTGTCGTGCGTCGTGCCCTACGTACTAACACCCACTGCTACAGACCCTACCATTTCGTGTTATAAGACTGCACCAACCTGGACTCCACAGTCCTCTACACACTCGAGCAGAGGTCACTTGCTCGTTAGCTGCCAGCACAGGGAGAACTCAATACTCTTGTCACACCGGACACTCGAGATGGAGTTACTAGACTGACGATTAGTTGTTAGTCCTACCTACTTCGGTGCCAAATTATAAAGCGAAATCGTAGGATATTTACTCACAGCCTTTCACAGTACGGAGGCGAACTCTCTCATCGACCACTGGAAACCAACGGTCAATGCCGGGGTTCGAACCCGGATCTCCCTCGCACCACTCGTGACTGAGTGGCGTCACGCGTTGCGCCCAAGACGCAAAGACCCTTTACTTCCCGCAGTACGGAGGCGAGCCATCTTCACCGACCACTTAAAAAACCCAGCGGTTGATGCCGGGATTCAGTGGCGGATCTAGAAACCCATGTAGCTGCGTGATCAAGGGTAAGAAGCGAGGGAGCGATACGTGCGACACACGCACGTGTAGTGTTTCCTTCAACATGTTGTACTGTGCAAATTAGATCTATAACAGTGGGACTTTATTACACGCGGTGGAAGCCCACAGATTAAACTACGTGCGTATAATCGTACTTTTCTTTTCCCGTTTAAGGAAACTGCACAGGGAAGCTTTAAAAATTCGATATTTGACCATTTTCACGATTTGTTTTCTCCTTACTTAATACCATAAAAGTAAAATGATAAAGACATAGCGTTTTTTTTATACCTTTCATGGCAAAAAGTCGTATTTACAGAACATTTATTTATCGCGATAAGCGTGTTCGCGCAAACAACGATGTCACAGAAAATGTTTCAGTACATAGTACTCTTAAGGATGGGGTTACTTGAGTAATGGGGTACTGTGCATTACATTAAAACCACACGCTTGCAAGTACGCCTTAAGTTGTAAATATAAATCTCAGTACTAAGTGACAGGCTTTTGAAATACAGTTTAAAATTTCCTGTTACTCTATTAAGTGGATGCATTAATGTAGCATTATTAATAATGTACTTGATTTCAGGAATAATCTCATTTTTTCCCGTGTAAAATCAAACTCGAAGGGAGGAGCTTAAGATCTAATAGCTTCCATTACCTCCTTGGAACTACCTCTGCCGGGATTCGAACCCGTATACCCATAGGCACATAATAACGGGGTTAAAATTTGTACGGACCACGACAACATACAGTACATTAGTTAAAAATATTTTTGTGTACAAAAGGAAAAAAATTGCATATAGAAAACCCGTTGACACTGATGTTGCTAGAAAAGCCATATATATGTGTTTCCATTCTTTAGTACGGTGCCATTGGCATTTGTGCTAGTGGATGACGTCAGCTACCTACTATAGCAGCAGCTGTGAAGACTGCTCGAGTTTTTTCTTGGCGTCTGCAGTAAAATGTCTCGCCGGGAGTCTCTGTAGAGACTGTGATGCATCAAGGTTTCAAGCAAGTGAACGACCTCGACATTGCCCATGTGAATAAGAGATTTGTTTACAGAATGTGGCAAAATTTCACGAAGATGCATTCAGCCGGAAGGGTAGCACACAAAACAGCAGCTGCCGAGGGCGAAGTTCTAAAACAGCTGCGACCACTCTCTAACGGCAACTCCGAGTGGCTTACGCCACGTGTAAAAGCAGTGGTCACCAAAAAAAAATTGTTTTTTTTTAATATTTGTACGAAATGCCATTTAAGTTATAGGCATTACTTATAAATACTCTTTTGTGGCTTAAAAAAAATATTTAGATCACTCAGTTTCTGCATTATGGCATGCCAAAATCAAAATTTTAATGTTTTAAGGACGTACAAATAAAATAAGTAAAAACATTTTAAAAAATGTGAGAAGGTTAACTGAAAGGTCACGTCCTAATTCATTATAAGATATGCTTACCAAAATTTATTTACAAAAAATCGTCAACTGCTACAAATAAAAATATGCTAAAATTGCGAAAATATTTCATAGCATGATTTTAATGAATTATTGAAGTAACTTATGATATTTCATTTCAATGTGAATTATTTAACAGTAATTGAGTTAGTTTTTATTATATATACGTCCATAAACACTAAAATTGTGATTTTGACATGTAATAATGAAAAAAATGTGAGAGGAAACAGTACTTGTCAGTAATTTGTACAAGTTGAATAGTATTTCGTACAAATATAAACTTCCAAAAATTGTTCACGGACGAGTTACGCATTTTACTGCACCCTGGCGACAACACTGTGCATGAGTGTAGGCGAAATGACAAATCTGTAAATGAAGCCTTCGCCACTGAGCACCGCCAACACTTTTATGACGTCCAGGCAACAGAGTGCAATGACTCGCTAGCAGTAGAAACATTTCATGTGGTGTACGAGAGCAGAAGGCAGCTTTTTTTCATAAGTGAAACATATCTTGTCAGTCTTGACATAAAATGAAACGAAAAAGTAAGGAAACAACTGAAGAAGAAAGGAAAATTGCAATAACGAGTTTCCGAAAAGGAAAATCCTTCAAAGATGTAGTCGAAATAATAAAAAGACCTAGCAGTGCAGTTAACATAATCATTGACAGGTTCCACGAAAATAGAACGTATCACAACAAAGCAAGAAGTTGTCATCTGTATAGCATAACGCAAAGAGGAAAACGTAACATAGTGAGAAAAGTTAATCTACGCCCAGAACTGAGTGCTCCAAAGATTACAGCTGACGTTGAACAGAAATTACGAAACCATGTTACAGAAAAATAAAACAATACGAAATGTGCTTCATGAAGCTGTATATAATTGCTTAACAGCCCGCATAAAACCCTATATCAGCCAGACGAACAGACGAAAGCGACTTGCCTACGTTTGAAAAAATAAGACTACAGCAGCATTAGAGGGATGTCGTATTTACCTGTGAAAGTAAATTAAACCTTTTCAAGTCAGCTGGGCGAGTAATAGCTTGGAGGAAAACAAAATGTGAACTAAACTCAAAAAGTCTCTTAGCTGCAACGAAACATGGTGAATGTTCCACACGTCTTTGGGGGTGTATGAGCGCTAATGATGTAGGCGAATTATGTTTCGTCGATGGTACCACGGACCACAAACTAAACATTAATATACCGAAGTGTCACCTTCTCAAGAGGGTAGACGATATGGGTCTTACTGGGGACTGCATCTTCACCCAAGATCCTAAACATACAGCCCTACACAAAACAGTGCGAACTGGATGGGAAAACGTTTACAGGCGCTGGACATCAATCCCATTGATAATTTGTTGCGTATTCTAGAAGAAATAATACAAATGCACGGTATCTCGAATATATGTGATCGCAAGCAGGGATTATTAGACGAATGGAGGAAGACACTAGCAGAAACAACCGTAAACTTAGTGAAATCAATCCCACGAAGGTTTCAAGAAATCGTAAAGAAGAAAGTGGGGCTCACCAAGCATCAAGGCTATAAAAGAAGACGCCTAGAAATGTTTTCTATCTATTGCAGATGAATACTTTTTTGGAGCGGAATGATATATGCACTTTCTTTATGTTTGTGTATTATTGTTCCTACAGTAGAATAATGTGTATATATATATATATATATAACGTATAATTTGTATCTATGGCATAAATAAACAATCTAGTTTCGGGGTGCACCAGTTTCACCACCATATCATTTTGCCATTGCTCCATCTCCACCCACGTCACCTTCATCGGCGCTGAAGAATCCCGTAATTTAAAGCTGCCAAAATCTGTCAGCTTGCACTGTAAGGAATATAGAGGCGTGATACACATTCTGATACTGTTTTGGAATTTGTATATTGTAATGTTTATGAAGATTGTTCACGGCGAAGTGAGCATTTTTTAAATCAGCCTTTGAAAAAATTGTACTCTCCATATCTACATGTATGCTATACTACACAATACACATTGGAATGGAAGTTCCCAAGTCAGTTGACGGTGAATTAATAAGAAAAGTTCTTGCGAGTATAATGTTATTTATGACCACTGTATTTATCTTTTCTGGTTTTATATGCCATTTCAATATTTTAAATAACAAAAAAAACTAATATAAAATAAATGGAAACCTACAGGACTTAAGACTTTCCTGAATTTTATTCTAAACCAAACCTTCCCGAAGCTTCTGAATACTTAACGGACGATGAGTTTATTATTATATTATCTTTTTTTTTTTTTTTTTTTGCTGAGAACAGCACTTCAGAAAATGTTCTTCTAGAGAGATCTTAGCATAAATTAATTATATTACCCCGCAGAAGAATAATAAGAATTCGGCTAATAATATGTTGATCGTCGCAGTAAACAAGTTCCAAATTCGTGATTGGATTGTTAATTTTCGATTTAGTTACAATTTGCGCAATATTTTGGTTGAAGATTGCGTTTGCATTTGTGGCAAATGGTTGGTAGGACACACGGGTGTATTATATCGAGTGTCGTTCCATGGCATATTCTATCTCCACTAAGCAAGAGAGACTGTCAACCAACAACCTATATCACGAAACCTTCATACGCTATAAAAATTTGCAGACCTTATTCCAAAATCAGTGACTACAATTTAGTGCTCAAGAATAAATTATTCGCGAGGCTGTATTCACAAAGATTGACTTTGTTAGTTCCGAGAAAATATTCGTTGAAATTTTATTGGCGATGTCTCGTGTGGATACTATATGAAGCCCACTGTAAAAATATTTTAATGTCCACTATTATAATACCATATCGGCATGCTAAATTATGTAGAAAATACCAATCTTTAAATAAATATTTTTTACGTTATTTTGCAATCAACTGTAAGAAATCAAGGTAAGCCCAAGCGGGGATACTAGGGCGTGATAAACCACCCAGGAAGTACATATAATAAATTTAAATGTATGCGTTTATTTGTAGAGGTAAAATGTTATTACTACTATAATTAATAGCCTTAAAATACAAAATTTATAATTAATAAATTATACATCTTTTTAATAAACAACCTTCACTCAACCTTTTCTACAAGAATGTTCAGCGATATTTCTTTTTTCAAAATATACACTTTAGGGAATACCATAACACGTGATGGCCATCTTAGGGACGTTGCAGAGTTAATATACAATTTACTTTTTCGGCGAAGCTTATCGGGCGAAACCTATTCACGAAGAGTGAACGCGGACTCTCACGTTCGCTAATTACGCCAAACAGAGCAGATAGCAGTAGCCAATCAGAGAGCTTCTCGCTGCTTCTGCGTTATCTGCGTTGTCTGCGCGGAAAAAGTCGAGCCGATCTCAACTTTTCCCACGCAGACACCACCGATGTTACCCATAATTCAGTGTGTGGTGTCCAAGATGACCGAAATGACTGTCATCGAAGGATAAAGTTTTGATGCCGAAGATGGATTTAGAATTTAAAAAATAATGCGTTAAGTATTATGCGGTAACCGAGGTTCTCACACACGGAACTACATCTTCTGGATTTACGATTCACGAATCACCTGATAATTCGTAAGTCCAGCCAATGAAAACTTGTGACAAGCCTGTCATGTTTACTTTTGTTCCTAACCTAACCTCGTATAACACAGCCATATATAAGCAGATCATACTTCAAAGTCGACATTTTATATCAGAGAAGCTTATTTTTGTCAACCAATATAATTATAAACATGTGCATACACACAGCTTTTTAATATATTGTTATGCTTACATTACTACAAATAACAGTTTGCCGCCAACAAAATAATCTGATCTGTTCTGATTGGTCGCAGCGCCAACAGTTTTACTTAAGATATAAAATATAACTATTTCTTTTAACTCTTAAGGAAATCTCAACAGCGCATACGACCTGCTAAGGTCTATTGAAAACCAATACATAAGATAATAGGTTTTTTGTTTTTCTGTACACTTCATAACACATAATTTAACGCTTAATCTTTCCATCGTAAACCCAGCTTAAGGCTTTTAAATGACGCGAGTAAAAGACGATCTTTGTTTTAGGAATCGGGAAAAAAGGAAATGATAAAATTGCCTACTTATGAGAAAGCTTAATATCATCACAGAAAAGCTCATTTTAGAAGGAACTAAAAATCGCTTCCCGGCCGCTGATGGGCAAACCAAACAAAGCTCGGAATACGGGTAGGCAGAATACGCAGAAATTCTGGTGACATGTCAACAAGTGCCAGCGAAATCCGCCTCTGCCTAGCAAGCGCGATCTGCGAACGTGCGAATCCACAATTCACGTTATAGACCATTCACGGTTACTTCAAACTTTTTTGAAGACCTGCTGAAGTTATACTTCCAGGATATTACTCCGCCTCATGCAGACAAAGCTTAACCATGTCTAGAAAATTAAACCAAAGTGACAACGCGCCGCATTTGTGCGCACTCAAATTAATTACATTTAGCATAAAAACTATTTATTACTAGGCATTACCAGCACACCTATTTTATCATTGTTTTATTCACATTAATTATATCAGAAATACTATAATTTATACATAAAATATAAGTAAAAGTTCAGTTTAACCACAATAACAAATATGCTACTTTATGTCAACAGAAGCATAAAACGCTTGTTATGCATGAGATATTTAGGAAACATACAAACACATTATATACATGGTGTAATTTTTCAAAAGTTTGATTCAAGAAGTGTGAAGAAACCGCGAATGGACTACAACGCCGGAACCAACCATCGTCAGCAGCAGTGAGGATGCCTGCGCGCGTCCTTGGGGAAGAAGTGTCGCTCGAAAAGCCGAGGTTTGCAACGGACGAAGGCGATGATCCCCGAACAAACAAGCCGCCCATTGTGTGTCGTGTTTGCACGGCCGCACGTAGCGAGGCGTTAACACGCATGCCAGAGGCATCTCGGCAGTGCCTGCAACAGTCTCCGGGTGAACTGCGTGTCGCCACTGGATGCACGTGATTTGCCGTTGGCTTCCTTGCTATTTCCGCCGTGGTTCAAGCAGGGGTGGACTAGACTTTCTGTTTGAAAGAAAAAAAAGAGGCTAAAGAAGGGTCAGGGGGTCATTTTCCAATTATACAGGTGCAGGTCTAGACTTTCGATTTATGGCATGGAATAGGGAGCACTATTTTGGAAACAATATGAAAGTAATAAAATCAAACAGTATTCTAAACAATTCTGATATTATTTCATTCCAGTTTTAAAAATTACAGGATAATTTCATGTCAATGTGATGGATAGCGAGGGAGAATCATGTTTCCTGCCCCCCCCCCCCCNCCCCCCCCAAACCAGGATTCGCCACTGGGTTCAAGAGAAGTTTTAGTAAAACTCGTTGCCACACGGGTTACACGCAAATTACTTGAGCCTTGAGCACTTTTTAGGATCTGCATTTCTGCATATTTTAACTATATGTACAAACCAACGTTGTCGTGGACTGATGACTAGTTTTCAACCATTGATCAAGTACAACTGTGAAATTGTTAGGAAAGTATTTGCAAGTTTCATAAAATGTTTAAGGCGACATTAAGACACTGGTATTTAAAATTTCGATTTTTACCGAGGAAGTCAATACAAAAGGTAATTTCTCCTAAACGGTTGTAAATACCGTAACAAAACTTGGCAGGCATTATAAGGCACATTGGGCGCAAACCATTGAGACCAATTTTATTATTATTATTATTTAAATTTATGGGGGGTCAAACATCGAAATTCCATCTCTCCTAAAAGGTTAGCTACCACGACGAAACTTGGCGGACATTGTGACTTTCTTAAGTCACAAAGGTGTTTGGGAACAATGTTTACTTTCTTATCGAAATTAAGGGGAAGGGGAGTGGCGGTCAAATTTAAGTAGTCCATACGCCGTAATTAGTGACAAATACCGCGAAAAAATTGCTGGGCATTTTAAGTTTATCGACTGACTTAAGTAACAATGGTTGCGGGTAGCTGGGAACAATACTCCCCCCCTCCCCCCATACACACACCTTAAAATCTTCCCCACCATACCTATCCGCTCGCACCTTAATGAATTGTTGCAATAAAGCACTGCTGAACATATTACGACAATTGGCATGTAAAAGTTTTAAAAATGTCGAGAATATCAATTATTATAGGTTGGTAGCGGTTGATTGAGCACTTTTGAAAGCCCAGCTGAAGATATACTTTTCTCCTAATTTTGTATCCTTTCTACCAAATGTAAAATTGAAATTTCCATGGACCTTATTGCCTTTATCCATGCGTCAGTAAAGTGAAAATGTGAAACTGTCAGGTCCTTAAATTTTTTTACTTATGTGCCAATTCGTACACAATAGAATGAGTATAAAAGAATACCCCAACTATGAAGGTCGATGATATCAAAACCAAACAACCTAAAACCTTGATTGGCCTATCAAATTAACCGTGGAACCGTGAAATTTGTTTACCATACATTCATAAATGTTCAATGTGACCACCATGAGCTGCCTGAACGACATCTACACGATAATCAAACTCGTTTCCCGCTCTTGTCAGCATGTCCTGTGTTACGGTTTGGATTGCGTTTGTAACCCTCGGTTTGTGGTGGTGAGGGGGTAGCGAACTCGCATTCGACACGTCAATGTGAAGGGGACGGTTTGATGTTTCCTTTATGGTGCGCCACCCCATTGGCACCTAGCTGTTTGCGTATACCAGAACGAGACGTTGCCGCAACGCTGGATTGGTCGAGGAGCAGCTGGTGACCAGGCTCTTCATTACTGGCCCCCAAGAAGCCCGGATCTTACCCCGTGCGATTTTTTTCTATGGGGGTACATAAAGGAGCAAGTGTTTCGTCCAAAATTGCCGGCTTACATTGGCGAACTCAAAACGATAATTACGGACGCCATCCAAACAGTAACGCCGGACATGCTGACAAGAGTGTGCAACGACTTTGATTATCGCGTAGATGTCGTACGGGCCGCTCATGGTGGTCCCATTGTTTACCATACATTCATACATGTTCAAATTTCACGGTTCCACGGTTCATTTGATTGGTCAATCAAGGTTGTAGGGTGTTTGGTTTTGATATTATAGACCTTCAAAGTTGGGGTATTCTTTTATACACATCCTGTAATATGACCGAGCCAGGTGGCGCAGTGGTCAATCTTCAGATTGGTATTCGGGAAGAACTGGGTTTGAATACCGGTCCGGTTATCCTTATTTCGGTTCTCCATGGTTTCCCGAAATCACTCCAGGCGAATATTGGGATGATTACTTACTACAGGCCATGGCTGATTCCCTACCAGTTCCTGATTTTCTGAGCAACCTACTCCGTCTCTAATGATGTCGCTGTCGACGAGACGTTAAGCCCTACCTACCTACTCTAGCTTGTTTAAAGGCCAAAGTTCCCTGTGGAACCGGTGCGTGCCTCTCCAAACCTCCCCTCCAGGTGGCCGACACCTATAAAAAGGTCAT
Organism: Clitarchus hookeri; assembly: GCA_002778355.1. Taxonomy (NCBI): domain Eukaryota; kingdom Metazoa; phylum Arthropoda; class Insecta; order Phasmatodea; family Phasmatidae; genus Clitarchus; species Clitarchus hookeri. Next base: position 243,413 of record NQII01001798.1, read on the forward strand.
ACCTAGAGCGTTACTTTCTAACCTTACGTTATCTCCCGCAGGCAAAAACTAAATCGACTCTTTTTGTTCTTAAGGTACCACCGGGAACTTTGCAAATGTTGAACCGCCATGCTGTGTCCGAAATGAAGTTAAACAATCAAATCTACATACATACACACTTACCGCGTCCGCGCAATTATTTCTTTCACGTTTCAAAAATTCTAAGCATGGCGGTATATCTCATTAACAGCTTAACACGGCCCAGAGCTCTCGAGTCAATTAGTTTAAAGGCCAGCCAGAATACAGATGACGTGAGATGGGGATGTAGCAACGGTAGAATGAAGACGGGGGAGGAACCGGAATCACCCCGAGCTAACCCCCACACCGCGACAGTGTCCTTGACACTCGCAATACGAGGACCCTCGGCCGTAAACTCGCCGCCCACCGGGATCATAATGCGAACCGGGTGCTGACGATTAACGTCGCGGTAATACGGGACACTACACAACTATAGTCGATTCATGGTTACTTCCAACTTTTCTGAAGCCTTGCTAAAGTTTTGTTTTCAGGTTATTCCTCCTTCTCATGCTTACAAAGCTTAACTAAGTCTAGAAAATTAGACAACGTACCGCATTCGTGCGCACTCAGTCTAATAATATTTTGCATGATAACTATTTATTACAAGGCATTACCAACACATCTGTCTGTTTTTAATCATATTCATTATAAACTAAATATTATAATTTATAGATAAAATACAAGTAAAAGTTCAATTTAACCACAAATAAGATACTTTTATGATGACCGAAGTATAAAAGCAAGTGATACATGATATATTTAGGAAACAACCAAACTGTCATACATGGGTGATCATTTAAAGGTTTGATTCAAAAGGTGAAGATACCGCGAATAGACTATACTTAAACATGTTCAGTATTGCACATGGTTACATGGCTCCGAACTCGTTCCGGTCAAAGTCACTTCTTGTTCAAAATAAACTGGCCGTGTAAGTACATCAGAACGACTCTCGATCTGTGCGGAGCTCTCATTAGCTGCAATATAAAGTAGACAGTGTTATTAAGATGGACGAAATTTGCATAAATTTTAGCATTCGTTGAAATAACTAAAAACCAGGTAAAAAAACAATATTCTTAATATTGTTAAACTCGAGTTAAGTTGATTTGTGCCACAATTGAAAAAAAAATACTCAGTCTAAATTAATATTGGAATCGATTACAAATAATTAATAGAACCCCGAGTATTTTACGAATTCATGTAGTGTTAGAGTAGATTTCAAACAGATTCCATTAATGTACTGTTATAATTCAAGCACAGCTCTTTAGGCATGATCTGTTTAGATGTCAGCCAGCAATAAACAGGAAGAACTAGTGCGAATGACCCATATTACTATGGCAGCAGCCAATAAAGAAACGATAGTGGGTCAAGTGTAAATACTATTGTGAAGTCGATCCTGCTACCGACTCAAATTTGCAAAGAAACTCGAGGTTCTAATAACTACGGGAGTGGTTTATTTTTAGGTTAGAATTCCCCCCCCCCCTTTTTTTTTCATTCCGTTATAGAGGTGTGACCACTGAAATAATGATGTTCACAAACGTGATCACGTTTGGTTGCCGAACGAATTTGCAAGAAACACGTCTGGACCACTCGTGTGACCGCGGCCTAAGCGAAGAAAATTTTTTCCTTGACTCTGCCCGTTACGTTGTTCGCGTCCATTTTTGTTTGAGGCAGAGTGTAGTCACACAGTAATGCCTACAGCTTACGGATAGAGAATGCGAGTGTTTTCGCTCACATACGAAACTTTGATTATGCTATAAACATTTTCTTGTAACTGAACCAGTGACAGTTGCTACACGGGAATCTGTGAAAGCTCAACAACTGCTTAATTATCTTGGTTTCATTGAATTACAAATGGTTTCCGCTGACTTAAGCGAATTCTATTGGACTTCCACGCAGTTAACTGCAAAATAACAACATTTAAAAGTAGTACTGCCTAACTGACAAACCGCTTTTCAACATCTGTGTGCGTAGGCTACTCTTGAAATAGCCTAGTCAGACTCCTAATCAATGTTAATAAATATTGATATTTTACTTATTAAGATCCACAATCATGAATTATTATGTTCCGTACTGTACTTAGCTGACACAAACAATGTATCGCTATCAGGATCAAAGATACTTGGTGTTTGGTGAAAGCTATATGAACCACTGATAATGTAGTAGCAAGGCTTAAAAAACCGATACCCCCACGAAAGAAAACATTGACAACATTAGACACTGAGCATTGCTGTGTACAGTATCTGCCATACGTGGCCTTTATGTGCAACGCGCGCACTAGGGGATTGAATGGTTTAAAAGAGCTTTAGTTGGCCGGACTAGTTAAAACGAAGGAATGCGTATGTCGATACCCTTACCGGCGCAAATAGTTACGATTATGCCAATATGAAAGTGGCACCCTGCCCAAGATACTGAAAGACAACTGTTGCAAGGGGGGAAATGTTATATTATTCAAAACTGTAGAAGTTATGTGCCCCTGAAAATCGAACTACAATTACATTTCTTTATGCATATAAGAAAGTGTTTGAAATTAAGCAACACATTTATGAACAGTGTTAAAGAAAAGGGAGATCTTGCCTGTGGTAATTTGATGGCAATACCATCCATCCTTCATTACCTAAATGGGTGTCAACACAATATTCTGGCCTCATTTTCGAAACGCAACTATGATTCATGATGCATAACGATAAGTTAATCAGCATTAAAAAAGAGAAACATTGTCTTTTCGAGACTCGCTCAGGTTATCCGTTTTCGAGATACTAGTAGGCCTATGTTGATTTCGAAAGGGTGTACTAATGCCAGATAGGGATGCAACCTGAAACGTAGTGTAACAGAACAACCACGCGTTTATCAGCTGTACGTACATACGTATATGCAGACCCAAAATCAAATTGCTACTTATGGAAAGTTTGCCGATAAGTTATTACAAAGGTAGAGGCTGCCATATGACACTGAGGACAGGGGCTGTATCCCTAAGCTAACACATTTGTCTTCACAGTAATATGTATAACAATAAATACATAATAAATAATAAAAATAATACTTTTAATTTTGAAAGATTGTGCTGCACTCCATGTTTTGTTACAAAATTTAACCAAAATGTGGAAATTAACAAAAAAGAAAGCTTCTCCACTTGGAAATACTCGGTCAATCGTTTTCGATACAACAGAATTTTTGAGTTGAAGGTGGAACCTGATAGAAATTCAGGCAATTTTGTTGTTTTGCATGACCGTGTTGTCATGAGGTACGCAGATTGTTCATTGCAATATTTTTAGTGCTTACTTATTATGTAGATATTTGTATATTGTTATATGTCAGGGCAAATGTGTTAGCTTACAAAATATGGTAACAAAGGATACAGTTTCATTGAACAGTGCATACAGATTTACTGGACAAACAACAAGATAAAAGTTTTTTGAATCAAACAAAATTTGTTTGGCGCAACCAAATTAATTGTTTAGTTGTTAAAAACAAATTAGTTTGTTGTTTTTATTTGGTTGCCCCAGACAAATATTTGGTTGGTGCAACTAAAAATTTATTTGGTTATAGGCACATTAAACAGTTACTGTTAATATAAAAGAATTTGGAGCCCGACAGAGATTCAAACTTAGATCGTCTGCGGCCGAGCACTACGCCCTAGCAATCTCAGCTTAAGTGACTAATGATGAAATAGGATTTTTGTTTAAATACATACATTTCGAATACTGTACAACGTGCGCAAATAAATATCTCGAGTTTTCCAGCTTAACGTTTTAGTTTTCTGTTGAACTTGTTTTATTTGGATGTTCATATCATTATTAAGCATCAATAAATGCAATAACAAACACTGTTACTATCCTAATTGTCACCAAAACATCAAACAAACTCTCGAGCGGTATTTTCGAACAAAGGAAATAAAATATATATAGTTGATTGAACTAAATATCTTGTTGGCAGTCTTAATTTATTTTGGTCCAACACAGAGGTTTCGCTAATTCAAACGTGTATTTTGTTAGATGAACGAAATTCATTTAGTTGCTTTTTAAGTTTTGTTTATTCAACAAAATATTTTGTTGGGGAAACTAAATATATTTTTTGCCCTGTACAAACAAATATTTTGTTGCCTGGAACAAACCTTTTTCTCAGTGAGGTCACGGCTGCAGAATACGCTCAAAGTTTCAGCCCCTCCCCGAGCATAAATTTCCATACATACCTACGTGAAGGCGACAAAAACACGCTACAGTATATCAGGATTTGTTTTTAGGTACTACATGGCATTCATTCTGAACACGGAACCACAGTACCTGATTGTTTTCCAAGACATTAGCATACACCTGGGCCTTTTAATATTACCCCATATAGTATTAGGTTCGATGATCTAAATCGCCATGCCTCTGGGCCTTCTCTCCCAATCCAGTGTTGTGTGTATGCCGCAGCGAAGTACCGTCTGACTGTGAGACTAAGATGTGCTGGTGATTCTCTACGCATGTATACCACATTTCACGACCTAAGTGCAGTGGTACATTTTCCATTAATTCTGATAAGCTATATTCCAAGAAGGCACGATACGAGGATCCATTGTGACGACCCGGAAGTGCGTATTTGGGGAGAAATTAACATGCCGCCTTCAATACCCGATCAAATGTTCAGTGAGAACTGATGTTGGAACTGTGATTCACGAACGATATGGGAAGTTATGTGTGGCTAAGCATAGACGGTTTAAAAGAAACCAGTAGTAGTTGAATATAGTATGTTCGAACGCAGCTACATGACAGGGACACAGGGACACCGAAGCTTACCAAGTAAATGACAAACTTCATGCGTTTGCATTCCACTTCGATGGCGGCCATCTTGGCAGCCAGTGCCAAATTTGCCAAAAGTTGTCAAAATTCCAAAAATTTCCGAAATTTTCCAAATTTTGGCAATTAAAAAAAATTAATTTACAAAAAATTATTTTTTTAAAAGCTAATTTACAAAAAAAATATTTTTTCAAAATAACGCTTTCAAAAATCCTCAACATTTCAAAAGTCTGAAAATGTATTAAATATTTCAAAAGTTAAAAAATCTTAACATTTCAAAAGTCCCAAAAAAACATTTTTTCCTCTAACATTCCCTGGCGGCTATGTTTGTTTCTCCTGTGTGTCCTTAAGACAATGCCCAGCCTTTATGAAACAGCAGCTCCCAAGAGAGACGCCTGCCATGACATAGCCTCGGGCTATGGGACTTCACGCTCTTGCATTCACTGGGGAGGGGGTACCTTGGTGGTGCAGTGGATAGAGCATATGCTAAACATCACACTCTTGCATTGCTCTGGCATTTCATTTCGACGGGGGTGCCGCGGCAGCATAGTGGATAGAGCATGCATGTATAAAAAACTTCGTGCTCCTGCATTCATAGTGGAGGGCAGGCGTGTCCCAAGAGAGACGCCCGCCATGCCTCGGGAAGACGGCCCCTTACAGCAACGCCCACCACGAGGGGGCCACAGTAGCGTAGCTGATAGAGTGCAAATTAGATGTCATGTTCTTGCATTTCCAGGGGGGCAAGTTAAATGTCATGCTCTTGCATTCACAGGGAGGGTAGGCGTATCCCAAGTCCCACCATGGGGGTGCCACAGTGACACAGTGGATAGAGTGCAAGTTAGACATCATGCTCTTGCATTCACAGGGGAGGGACAGCATGTCCCAAGAGAGATGCCCGCCATGCCTCCATGACATAGCCTCGAGCAGATGGCTCCTTACAGCAATGCCCACCACATGGGTGCTGTGGTAGCATAGTGGATAGAGCACAAGTTAAACGCCGCGTGAATACATATATATATATATGCCTGAGCCTTGCAAATAATAATAATCAATATAGCTCCTGGCCACCACCCATCGAGAGAGAGAGAAAAATGTATAAGTCTTACCATCACTCTCCCCCTGGTGCAATATACTTACATACATGTGCACGTGCATCCACTGCCAAGACCAAAGTGGTAGACCACATCACACACACACTGTACATGATAGAGATCCCCCAGGGTCGCGAATGGTAAAAAAACTCACATAAATATTACTGATTAACCGATTCGCATGTCAGTGCGATAGAGATCGTACCACAGGCAACCACGCTTCCTATCCGCGTCAGTGATGTCGACGAAGATGAAACTAATGTTTTTAAATTACATCATGGAAAGTTATTACTGGGCATGGTACGAGGTATCATAGCAGGACCGAGCAACTGCGGTAAGACATGAGTGCTTGTCAGCCTCCTAGAGGAACCCAATGGTTTTCATTTCGAAAATGTTTACCTATACTCGAAATCTCTTTATCAGCCAAAGTACTCACGGCTATCGCAAATACTACAAGCCGTTGCCAGACTTCGTTATTTTCCATTTAGTGACAATGACGCCGTCGTGGAGCCAAGCGAGGCATTGCCGAACTCTGTGTTCATTTTCGACAATGTAAGGTGTGAAAAACAGGCGACTATGCAGGAGTATTTCAGCATGGTATGCCATGTAGCGGCAGATTCTATTTACCTATGCCAAACATATTCACGAATGCCTAAACAACTTCTAAGTGACAATGCTAATTTCCTAGTCCTATTTCACATGGACGACCTGAATTTACGCCATGTCTGATCGGACCATGTTAACACCGATATGAAATTCGACAGATTTAAAGACATTTATGCATGTTGCTGGCACGAACCTCGTGGTTTCCTAGTGATAGCAAAAGAGTTTCCACTTGATAAGGAATGGTACTATAGGGGTTTCGATCAGTTAATTACAGTTCATCAGTGAAGTATGAGCTACTCAGTATCCAAGTTTGGCCATAGCAGCCTGAAGCGGACGCAGGAAAGCTGTATTATATCTACTAATGTTGGGAACTGTAGTTTCGGAGGAAAACGAGCAAAGAATTTAGGCAGCGCAAAACATGATGGTGATGCCGCGGACGTATCCTTTGTCCGCAGCATTACGTCGGAAGCATTGTGGCTAGCCATGCCACTTCAAAATAGTATGGAGGCGCATCTGCGCCCATTATTGGCAAGTATGGCACGAATCACAGCTTTAGAGACAGCGATGAGCAGTGTGGGAGAGCGTATAGCCAACATAGTTCATACGACCGTGGCAAGTGAATTACATCCATTGGCCGATGACGTTAAAAAACTCTGCATTGGGTGGGAAGCTGGCCACTGTGGAAGGCCGTCTCTTCAACACTAATATACTTACCACTAAGATGGATTTGCGGCTCGGTACATTAATCGAAAATGTATCCCACCTGATCGTGTTTACTAGCGGGGACGCACTCGAAGCCATGGAAGGTAGGCTGTCCGGCAACATGAACATACCGTCTATCAATATGGAGGCCCAGCTTCACAAATTATCTGAAGATGTACTGAAACTGAACACATTAGGGGGTAGGATTTCGTTTGTGGAGAAGCAAATCACTGATGTGGGAGAGCAGGTTAGCGCAAGAGTACTAGCAGGCCTCACAGTGTTACTAGATGGGTACCTCAATGTAAAGACCGAGAGTGAGTTACCCTCGAAGCTGGAATCACACCTTGTCGCCATGGAAGGCCATCTGTTCGCCAACATGAATGTACTGTATACCAAGCTCGATGCCCAGCTTAGCAATGTATCCGACGATGTAGGGAAACTCAGTGTGTAAGCGGTACAGTTACAGATATGGAGATGAAAATTAACGATGTGAGTGGTCAAGTTAGTGGCCTCGTCGCTAAACTAGACAGTCACCTTAATGACAAAGCCACGAGCAGCATCATATTGGATGCAATAAGTAAGAAGTTAGAATCGAACCTAAATGCCGTCATTATGTTGCCCATTACAGTGACTACACATTTCCAGACGTTAACTAATAACACGCGAAGCATAGTGGTAAGCAAGCTACCTGCTGTGGAAGCACAGCTGGTAGATTTAGGCGAACACATAGACTATAGGTCCCTTCCGACCCTCGCAGAAACATTGAGAGATAATTTGCATATAGCAAACGAGAGTGCAGACAAGCTGAGTGGTGTGAACGCCAAGCTCACATCAGTCGATACGAAGCTCGAACAGTTCGACATTAAGGGGTTTACAAGCCTTACTGTGAAACTAGGCGATCACCTTAATGCGCCAGGTTCGGCTACGCTAAACACATTACATACGCAGCTGGAGAGCATAGGTAGCTTAGATACAAAACTCAGCGCGATATTCGAACAGATGACGAATAAACTTATTACAAATATACTCGAAAAATTAGACAGCCGTAACCGAACGTTGAGTACGGGACTGTCGGATATCGAGGAACTTATCTGTCACAGAATCGTAAGTCATTTAAATGATCTACGCTGGGACGATGAAAAATGGATGCATTGTGAGCAAGTGAGTACTGCCGTTCTCCAGAAACTTAATACTTTCGAAGATAAAATAGTCAATTTGATTGCGCATAGAGTCATTGTCATATATATATATATATATATATATATTCGCGTATGGAGCGCGATGCAGTATTGGAAGAAGCCTTCCGCTCGATCACATTCCGGCTTGATACTATACAGGGGCAAACTGTTCCCCCGGTTGGTAGTGTGAAAACTGACTGGACGTTGAACTAAAGCCACTACCGGAGGGCGGCGACGACGACGATGATGATGATGATGTATCTTTGGCTGAATTGAAACATAAGAAAAAGGAAGGGTCCCGCCCAGGCACTGTTCCTAATTAACTCACTTCCTATACGACTTTTTTAACGATGTAATTTTCGGTGTATATAGGTGGAATAAAAAATAAAATCTTGGGAACAAGCAAATATTTTTTCTTCCTAATGATTACATACAGATTGACAATGACTTCATGCGTGCATCGCCAGGCCTCTACGAGCTGTTATTCAAATGCAGACCTGTCGAGTTTTTACGAGAAGCTTTACACCAATACCAAAAATTACTTAAACTCACAAGCGCACATTTAACTGATGACATAACTAACAATACATATAAGGACGAGTCCCACCCGAAATTTGACATTATTGCCGAGTTGTTTCCCAATGTAGGTCTAGCAAGTGGCTCGGGACTGACTTCGAAGCTTGATGGGGGCAGCCAGCTCGAGTACGCGTAATGGGAAGATGTAAACGAACTAGTAGCACGACTTCGACTACTCGTGGCATCTCAACAGGCAGGTAATCATTCACACATGAATGAGATTGTGAATATCGTAGAGGAATTGCGTGAAGGTGGATACATGTACTGAAAATGTCTGGTGCGGCGATTGCAGCCGAGCTTCACTGGCCAGCAAGAAGAAATTTCCGCAGAAGGAGAGTACTCGTCTTTGGACTTGACGATTTGTATCAAGCCAACCTGGTGGAAATGATTCCATATGCTTCTGTTAATAAGGGATATAGATACATGCTAACCTTAATTAATTGTTTCAGCAAATACGAGTGGCCTGTCCCAGTTGGCCGGAAAAGCGGGGCGGACGTTACTAATGATATGAATCTTATATGCCCAATTGGTCCGTTGAACTATACAGGTTTGTCAAGATCCGCCATTACGAACCTCGGGGGTATGAATTGGAAGACTTAAATGGCGAGCGGGTGAAAAGACAGTTCTATAGTGAGGAGGTAATGATAAAGAAAAATTTCCCGACAAAGGTAGGCATGTTTTCGTGAAGTGGTTAGGATTCCACTTCAAGTATAATAGCTGGATATTAAAATCAGATGTGAGTAAAATATAATATTTCTACACTTAGTGTGTGTGTTAAGTACCATAACGAACCCAGGTAAATAATCACGGTCGATTGAAATATGTTTCGTCTCCATGCTGTAAGACACTGTCGACGTCCCACAACAGGCACACGTGACAGTGGAAGGGGACCTTGCCACACGCTACACAATCCTCCCCAGGGGCAGCCGCAGCTGCCGCCTGGTCTGACCGATCTTGGTGTGGAGAAACACGGGGGCCACTCGGATTGTTGGCGGGGGCCACTCGGATTGTTGGCGTCCTTTGAGTACACACAGACCCACGTCTCACGTGGGAAGAGAGAGGATAGTAGGGAAGGGAGGGGGCAGGGAGCACCGGTCTGACCGACC
>NQII01001798.1:253527-339867 GCA_002778355.1 Clitarchus hookeri
GCCTCACCTCCACATGGAAACACACAAGCCACAGCACACACGTGGGGAAGACTGGATTAGGGGGAGAGGCAGGGAGCAGGCGAAGTGTGGAAAGTTGCGTCCCAAGACACGTGCGTTGGCCAAAGAACACACACTATACTGACCCAGGTTCATAGCCAGCCTCTATCCCAAAGTGTATAAAGCAGTTACACAATGCAATTTAATGGTTAGTTTCTAGGTATGCATCGTAGGAGCAAGACCGCCAAGACAGGATGCTTATAAACAACCTTCCATTCGAGCACATATTCCAGGTTATAAGTATTGCGGGCCCGGCACACATCTGGAGAAAAGATTAAAACGTGGCGACGTGCCGATTAATGCGTTAGACAGTGCGTGCAAGGAACAGGATATAACTTATGTTACCAGTAATAAGTTAGAAGATAGAAATGAGGCCGCTACAATTTTTGCGGATAAAGCAAAGTCAATCGTTGATTCTTCAAAGTCCAAGCTCGGCGAACGCCTCGCTCAGTGGGGAGTGTCTAAAATTATGAAAACTAAGGTTAAGTTTGGCATGGGATTGAAATTTTGAAGAACAAAAAAGGACATGCATTGGCAGGAAACCACATAGAGTAAAGCGAGGTGGAATTCTGCCATTTATCTTGCTGGCACTTGGAGTACTCGGTAGTCTTATCGGAGGTGCCAGTGGCATTGCCAGGGCCGTTAATATAGCCAAAGAGGAAAACAAACACTTGACGGAGACTTTGAGACACAATAGACATATGGAGACGATTGCAAAAAACAGACGCGGGCTGTACCTATGTCCCTACAAACCAGTGGTGGAGAGAGGAGGCAGGAAGAGAACATGCCGGCGAAAAAGAACGAGGCGATCTTAAGGGGGCTGCCAGCCCACCCGCAAACCAACTTTGAAATACGTAAATATGCATGAAAACTAAAAATAAGTAATTTCTGGGGAGTGTTCACGCGAGATCGACTACCTTGTCGCGCGCGTCGGGTCGAGTGTGAAATAGTAAACTTGGATAGAAGCACTGGCCTGGGAACTCATTGGACTGCATGTAAAAAAAATGGAAATACGGTTCACTACTTTGATTGTTATGGAAACCTAAGGACCCCACCAGAACTGAAAACATATTTTTGAGGGGTACGACTATATTATAAACATGGAGCAGAGCAACGACCGCGAGAATGGAAATGCGGACACCTTTGTCTGAGCTTCCTTACAAGATAGATACTTAATGAGTAGACGCTAATTGTGGGCCATAGTCATGTCCGTAACCTTGATCGTGTCGGGCAACAGTTCGGAATTGCGTTCCATGCACTTCCCACCACTCACCCTGAAGGGTGTATATCAATGGCAGTGATAGATTTTTAAAATTACTTCTTGGTACCCAACATAGATGAACGTAATTGTATGTTTAGTTATGTTAAGGGTGGTGGGAAGAGGGGGGAGGTGCTCATAGCCACAAGTTCGTATGAAATCGAAGATATAGGCGAGTACCTTAAACGTGAGTTGGGACAGGATGTGATGTTAGTTCTGCGCGGTAATGCAAATACCATGCACGGCGAGATTTTGTGTAGTGCGCAGATAGACTTTACGCGAAGCGATACGCTTGCCTTAATGCTCGGTTTCGAGAACGTCAAATACGAGGCCAATAAAACACACGAATCTATGCTGCCAGTACAAATTGTCCCCGTGAACATAATAAGAACAAACTGCAATTTGGTTAGTGGGTCTTATCTCAATGGTAAGCCTAGCCAGACACTGCGCGAATTTTCAGCGATGATGCCACCCGGATTTAAGCTCGTCAATGTACCGAACACCCATTTATGTCCTGATCATGACAGAGAACGTACAGGAAGTCATGTATCTGTAGTGGACCAAGAGAGACGGTTGATTGATTTTCGAGGCGAGGAGATAACAGTCCATTTGCATTTAAGGAAAAATGGGACTGAAAATTAAGTGTGCCAATGCAATCAATGTCGCTTACGGTACCAAATCTAAAGTCAGTAAGAGTCGAGCACACAGAGTGCTAACATCTGAAAACGCACGTTTCCTTAGAAGATTGGGACTGACGATCAAGTATGGATGTGGAAATATTAAACGTGGCGGACCCGGCGGAATTCGAAGACGCGATCACGAAGGCTAAAGTCCACACTTACTCGCCCTATCTGCCAGGCCCTTACGTACCCTCGTCCGAGGTATGGATTCTCGTGCAAAACCAAGATATATACACGGCCCCGTGTAATTCATATTTGCGCTTCTGGGGAACACTGACAAAGCCAGGCAACGCTCTTCCTGCGACGACTAAAATCATTAGAAATGGTATACTTCACATGATAAGTAGAATCGCGTATGAACTGAACGGGTGCGAAGTAGACGCCACGCGAGATTTTGGAATCACGGCCACCATAAAGAACTATCTGTCATTAATGCATAACCTATTGCCCACCGCCAAAATGGCGGGCTGGGGAATCGGCGAGGACTTTAAGGTTCCTGTCTATGCCAACGGTAAATTTGAAGTATGTATTTTACTAGCTATGCTGTTGGGGTTCGCGGAAGATTACAAGGATGTAATTATTAATTCAAAGCAAGAGAGAGTTATTCACAGGGCTAACACACAGGCGAACGCGCTCCAGGACACTGGCGCGGAAGCTGCAACACTACCAAGACGCTCTATTGACTTATTATTACAGCATATGCAGGTGAACATGTCTGAATGTGTAAAATTAATGAAATATGCGAAAAAAGAAGGAACGTAGATATTGCATTTCGTACATGGTGTTTAGAAACCTACCCAAGTATTCCTGCCTCCACGAGTGTAAATTGGAATATTAAAAATAGTTTCACGAGTGAGAAACCGAGATATATAATTATTGCCTTTCAGACAGGCAGGCTAAATGTCATCAATACTACAGACTGTTCGAAATTTGATCACGTCAATATGAAGAGCGATAAAATTTTCTTAAACTCCGAGGCGATTTAAACATTGATTTTACAAACTGTGCATATATGGACCCTTATCAAATGTATGCGAACTTCCAGTGGTCTTACTACGAACAAACGCAGGCCCCCACACTAGAACCGAATGCCTTTCTGAACTCAGTGCCCCTACTGGTATTTGATGATAGTAAACAGGATGATATAATTAAATCGGGTGTGGGTAGACTGTAGGATTGAAATATCCGCCGTGGTGAATTTTCTAGCCTTCCATCAGGCCTACGCGTTAATACTTCACGACAGACTAGTAACGTACAATGTACAAGACAGGATAGTCAAAGTACTGACGAAAGCGTCGACAATACTTCAGTCACTCCCCGACCAGCATAATGTACGTGAACTTTCAGGGATTCGTCTCACAGCGCGGGTTCATTATTAAACATATCTGCGTGGCGTATATTGACATGTGCACAGAAACACGTATGTTCTTACCACCATTTCCATGGCATGAGCTAGATATTAAAAGCAAAGTAACAAATATATGGCTGGAACAATTATATCACTGTATCAATTGGAGCATGGGTGATGTAGAATATGATACAATGCGCGATGTACTTAGCTCAATGTTAAACGAGCGCGAGACGGTCTTCGTGGCCGGGCCGGAGCAGAAGAGTAATTTAAGCAACTATTGTGCCACGAAACTAAAAATCTGTGATCTCCAAACGGAGGCTGGCTGTCCTTCGTTTCGAAGGTTTCGAGAACCATGAGTAAAAAAATATCCAAATGTGTGCCGCTTGCAGCTGCTGCCTTGCGTGTCCTTGCCTGAATGCTCTGTTGTTAAGGCATTGAAGGGGGGAGACCTGTGGCGAGGGTCAAATTCTTTTAAAAAACAACACCACTGGGACCAATATAAATAGGTCAGCCTGCGATGAGGGAAACTATAATACTGATCCTGTATATCTGAAGCAGCAATGGAAGGTCTACTCGCCAAGTTTAACGGGACTGAGCAGTATAAATCGTTGTCAGACCTCGTCATAGGTAAGCTGTACATCGCCTCCGATTTCCGGTGGACCGAGACCACATACGGCAAGTGTGTAACCTGCATGTTCGACGAGGAGTTCCGCATCAGGCTGTCTACTCGGTATGTACAACTCATCCCAGACACAGATATGGCCAAGCTTAATATGTCCACAGTCAGGTTTAGTTATGCTGGCAGTAAGCCAATTGACCACGGATGGTCAATGCATGCCATAGAATTCTCTTAAAGATGCTCCTAGCACACACACATGCATATATATATATATATCTATTTATGCATATTTATTTGTATTCTGTCATGCACATAACCAGCAGTCTCGGAATTTTATTTTGTCTCGTATATCATATATATATATATTTCACATTGTGTTCAACACGCCGCCACTGAATTTATTTCGTGGACGCCTTTCCAAGTATGCAATCATGCATGTAAAACTCAAACCGTTAGTCACATACGAGGGCGAAGTCACGGTAGGATACAGGCGAGTTCACTTCAAACCTCCGGGGCAGCCCACCCAGGTAGAATGCTATACCGGGCTCTAACACTGGGGGTGTCCTGTCAATGAGGATAGTTTTCTCTCGGTACCGTGTAATGTAAAATCATGTGCTGTATATCACCTAAGGCCCGAAATGAAGCTGCCGTGCTCACTCAGTACTCTGTTAACGCAAGCAGGCGAAGAGTATATATGCCAGGTTTGCTTTACTCGTGGAATAGCATATGAACTTTGCGATGCTACCACTGACAGTGCAATTACCGGCGACCATCATACTACCTGCATGAACAGAGGTAAAATTACATGGACGACTATGTGTTCTCCGTTAACTTGCGAGGCGTACCTGGCTACAATATAAGAAGGGACAAGTGTTTGAACCAGCCGCAGTAGACAATTGTGTATCATTCAGAAGAGAACTATCATCCGTCATGTGTAATATGTTTAACTTACATGACTATGTAACGTTTCTGCCGGGAGATGTGAACTTGTACACGAGTTACTTTATTGGTTATAGAAGAGTGGTGTTTAAACCTGAGCTGGGACATGAGCAAGTGCAGATCTGTGATGGTGACAATCATTTGTGGGGTTATCACGACACCTGGGAAAACTTCCACTGGGACATTCTGCCCTGCTACAAGGGCGAACACTACGCCGTCTTCAATCTCCGGCAAACAGCGAGCTACCTGAAAATGGCCGCATACTCGCAACATGTGCCGACATTGAAGATATTACCTAACTACGTCATGAACGGCACCATGAGAGGAAGAAATTGAACTATGTCCTGCGTGACGTAGATACCGGCTCGACCTACTGCTGGACCAAAGAGTGTACAGGACACATACATACGACCACGCTGGTAGACTGTGGCAGCAAATGGACTCTACCATGCGCTGGTAAGGTATGTTGTGTCTTCAATTGAGACAAGTGCTTCATGAACATGTGTCTGCAATTGCTTCATGTATATGTGTGTGTGGGAAGCTCCCCCCGCCACATTGTGAAGTATATATATGTAAAGCATAAACTCTATTTCTACATCATGATGAGTGAAGACAGCACGGCGACGGTCGAGGGCGCACTGACATGTCGTAGCAAGTGCAAATGCTGGCAGGTTGTGTAAGATCTTATTACACGCCTGCTACAGCTATTGGTCAAAGCTCATGTTGACGCAGTGTAGATGCTATATAAACTGTCTGTTTTCCTACCAGTCGACTTCAGTGAGCTCAAGATGAACGTACCATTTCATCCTGAGACCGCCTACCGCAGTGTGATGCCTGAGGACGGCGTCATCACCTATGAACTTGCTGCTGCTGCTGGAGTTACAGCCACCACCACCACAGAGGCGAGGATGTACAGTGAACAGTGTGACAGTATAGCGCATTGCTGTTTGCCCAAAATCCTACATCATACGAGTATTGTCAGCAAATGACAGACTGTAATGTATTAGGGAGGTGCGTTGTTCACAATATGCGCACAGACACTCCCTTGCCTTGTGGTGCGGGCGAGGTGATAACACATGCTTTATTGCACGATGCGATTCGTGTTCACCTTCCCGACTGTGTGCTGCTGCCCAAGTCTCAAGTTCCTGTCAACTCTGCTGCTGCTGTGATTGAGGAGGTCACCCAGCTGCCAGATGTCACCGCCACCAAACATAAGAATAAGGGTGCTGCTGCTGCTATTAAGGGTCCCCGACGCCGAGTACCCCATCCTAGCCATAAGAGGAAGACGATGCCTGCCACCGCCTGCCTGAATTGCAGGAATTCTTCACTATATGACGTGAGACATTTAACAGCTGCGGAGTGGAAAACTTTACTGCAACAGCTCTTCAATACGATTCTTGCAAAGGTATAGTGAAAATTCCATGTCATTTTATTGACAAAAACAGTTTGCTTTAAAACAAGCAGTATATTGATTGTGTATAAGTAGCTAGAAATGGGCGGTTCCAAAACACCTGGCAAGAAAAGGGGAGCGGGGAGCTAAAGCTAGCAGGTAGGGCATGGCATGTCGTTCCCAAAAAAAAGTAATTTGTACCTGTTATTCGCTCGAAATAGGGCGTTTTCCTCTCAAAAATTGCCGCATTTTGCCCAAAAGTTCCCGTTTTCTCCTAAAAATATCTCGAATTCGGCCAAAAAAATTCATGGTTTGTTCTCGTTTCACACGCGGCGTCAGGTGTGTCCCAAATGAAACGCCCACCAAGGTCACCATAGATAGTTCCCAGATTCCTCACACAAGCACTAGCGCTCGCCGCCGAACACGATACTTCCCAGATCCCTCCCCCATGCGTCCCAGCACTGGCGCTCGTTGCCAAACACGTTAGTTCCCAGATCCCTTACCCATGCATCCCAGCGTTAGCACTCGGCGCCTAATGCGGGAGCCAACAAACACGGTAAAGAAAAATTGTTTTGTAAAAATTTATCTTAAAGATTTTTATTTTTATTTTGATTAAACAAATTAATATAATACATTTCATTAAAATAATTTTATACATTGTAAATAAAAGAGGATTAAAACAGAGTCACTGTATGATTGCCCAACTGCTTACGAAAGCAACCTATCGTCGAGTAAGACCGACGACTGGTTGGCTGCACGACGTGTGTTCGGCGCTGTTCCTGGCTGACGCGCTTTAATGGCTTTAATGAAACACCAATCTGCGGCGGTAATGTTAGTAACCCACTTCTGTAGGTGAGCGGGGGTCAGTGCTGTGCGGCTCGTTGTCAGTGCTGAAAAATAAGCATACAGAGAGTCAACGCCTAGGAGGCGCCACGACATAGCCTCGGGCTACGGGACTTCATGCTCTTGTATTCACTAGGTCGGGGAGGGGTGGTGCTGCGGTGATGCAATGGGTATAGCTCATGTTAAAACATCATGCTCTCACATTCCATAGCAAGAGGGGTGCTGCAGGTAGCGCATGTTAAAACTCCATGCTCTTGCATTCCATAGCAAGGGGGTGCCGTGGTGATGCAATGGGTAGAGCGCACGTTAAAACTTCATGCTCCTGCATTCACTTCTCTTACATTCACACACTGATGGCTCCCAACAGAGATGCCTGCCAGGACATAGCCTCGGACTACGGGACTTCACGTTTTAACATTCCATAGCAAGGGGGGTGCCACGGTGATGCAATGGGTAGAGCACATATTAAAACATCATGCTCTCACATTCCATAGCAAGGGGTGGTGCCATGGTGATGCAATGGGTAGAGCTCATGTTAAAACATCATGCTCTCGCATTCTATAGCAAGAGGGGTGCTGCAGGTAGAGCGCATGTTAAAACTCCACGCTCTTGCATTCCATAGCAAGGGGGTGCCGAGGTGATGCAATGTATAGAGCACAACTCCACACTCTTGCATTCACACACCGACGACTCCCAACAGAGACGACTGCCATGACATAGCCTCGGGCTATGGGACTTCATGTTCTTGCATTCTATAGCAAGGGGGGTGGTGCTGTGGTGATGCAACGGGTAGAGCGAATGTTAAAACTTCACGTTCCTGCATTCACAGGGGAGGGCAGGCGTGTCCCAAGAGATACGCCTGCCATGGAGTAGATGACAAGTTAAATGTCACGCTCTAGCATTCCATGTCAACAGGGGCCGCAGTAGCATAGTGGATAGAGTGCAGAACTTCGCGCTCCCGCATTCACCGGGGAGGGCAGGCATATCCCAAGAGAGATGCCTGCCATGGAGTAGATGACAAGTTAAATGTCACACTCTAGCATTCCATTTCAATGGGGGCTGTGGTAGCATAGTGGATAGAGTGCAGAACTTCGCGCTCTCGCATTCACAGGGGAGGGCAGACATGTCCCAAGAGAGATGCCTGCCATGGGGACTTCGCATGTTAGTGCGGAACTTCGCACTCCCGCATTCACAGGGGAGGGCAGGCGTGTCCCAAGAGAGACACCTGCCATGGAGTAGATGACAAGTTAAATGTCACGCTCTAGCATTTCATTTCAACAGGGGGCTGCGGTAGCATAGTGGATAGAGTGCAGAACTTTGCGCTCTTGCATTCACAGGGGAGAGCAGTAGTGTTCCAAGAGAGACGCCTGCCATGGGATGTTGCGAGTAGATGACAAGTTAAATGTCATGCTCTAGCATTCCAATTCAATATATATGTGTAAATAGTTCGGATGAATATGAAGCGTGCGAGAAACCCTGATATGAGCATTGGAAATATATATATGTAAATAGTTAGGATGAATATGAACTGTGCGAGAAAAAAATGTGCTGTATGCTCAGTCAGTACGGTGTGTTAATAAAGCATTTTCTGCTGGAGCTCTGCATACCATTCGGCGACCTACCCAGGCGACCCCCTATCACATGATAGTATAACCATATCCTTCAGCTCGATCACAATGGTTCCGCACTGGGCACAGTGCCCGTTAAGTTGAGAAATATGACTGGAGTGTAGCGGACCGACGACTTGTACGCTGGACGGCCACATGTGGCTGGTAATAATCATGTGGAGAGGCAGTGGATGTCAGCAACACCGGCCGGCCGACTTACAAGGCCGCCTCACTGCCGGCGGCAGGGCTGCCCACCCAGCAGAGACGCCTGGCATACCGACATGACATAGTCACGTCAAGCTCTTGCATTGTAAGTTTTGTTATTTGTTGTACAACGACCCTATTATACGTAAAGTTCTTTGTACCCACACACGTAAAGCAGACCCGTCTGTTGGCGGTCGTGTTCCAACGACGCTTAAAGCGATACTAACCGATACAATGCTTAGAAAGACAATTTTATTATGCACATCCCAGTCCCCGATGTGAGTTTCAGAGATATATATTATAAAAAAGAAATGTAAAGTAGCTCTCGCATCCCCAGGGGTGCCGGGTGATGCAACGGATAGAGGGGACATGTTAAAATTCATGCTCTTGCATTCGTAGGGGACGGGTGCTGCGGTAGCTGAGACATGACCCAAGTCAATATGGAGGAATTACTCCTTTTTGGGCAATGAGGGATTGAGGGGCCATCTCAGAGTCTACCCAAATCCCTGCCACAGTGCCATCCGTGACTGGTCCCTCCTTCATGCTCTTGCATTCCCAAATTTTCTCAGAGTTCTCCCATCATGCTCTCACATTCAATAGCGAAGGTGCCACGGTAAAGTGGAGGATAGACGAAGATGCGCGTCTCGGGTGCTGCGGTGAAGCGATGGATAGACATAGCTTCAGGCGGCTTCCTAAGACCAAGCCTGCGTGTCCCAGCATCGACCCCTATAGCCTAAGGCAATGAGTGATTTTCCACACAGGATGTGCGCGCCCCCCGCCGAGAAACAAGTTTTTACCGAGACGACACACACACATCCAAGGTTGCCAAGGCGATGAAACGGATAGACCAGACATGTTAAAATTCATGCTCTAGCATTCACAGGAGAGGGGTGCCACGGTAGCTGAGTCGTGACCCAAGTGGAAGTATTTAAAAAACAAACTCGAATTTTCATTAAAATAATAATATTATGCTGTTATAGCGCCCGTATCGTCGAGAGAGAGAGAGAGAGAGAAAATACGTTTACATGGTTTTACCATCACTCCCCCGGCGATAGAGCGATGGAAATTTATAATGTGCATGCTAAGCCGGGAGGGTGATCACAGAGTTTTCCCAAATCCGATTATACTTAAAGTATTTCATACTTACACACATAGAGCAGACCCGTCCATTGTAGGTCTTGCTTCCACGATGCTTCACGAGATACTATATGATACAATGCTTAGAAAGTCGTACTCATTATTACGCACATCCCAGCCCCAGACATGAGTTTCGGAAATATATATTAAAATATATATACAGTAGAGATTCTTCATATTTACACACGTAGAGCAGACCCGTCCGTTTTACGTCTTGCTTCCACGATGTTTCATGAGATACTATATGATACAATGCCTAGAAAATCGTTTTTATTACACACATCCCAGCCCCCGACATGAGTGTCGGAAATATATATTAACAAATATGTAAAGTAGTAAGATTGAAATTATTAATGCCCCAGGCATGTACACGCAAGGCAGCAGCTGCAAGCGGCACACACGTGAATTTCGGAAATATATATATATATATATATATATATGTCAAGTTGTATGATTAAAATTATTAAAGCCTATAGCCGCAGGCAACGAGTGATTTTCCACACATGATGTGCACGGCTCCACCGAGAAATNGTGATTTTCCACACATGATGTGCACGGCTCCACCGAGAAATACGGTTTTGTACCGAGGCGACACACACACACTTTAGCACGAGTGTCGGAAATATTGATATTATGCTGCAGTTAAGACTTGCACGAAGCCGGCGACTCGCGAGAAATACGTTTCACGCACCATCGCCCAGCCGCCTCCCACCACCATCAGTACAACAGAGCGTGTAGGCAAGGACACGCGGACCGCAACTGCAAGCCACACACACATAGACTACTTGTTTATTTTTACATATCGTTCTCTCAACCTTCTAAACAAAGGACAGCAAGCCTCCATTTGGAGAACACAGAGTTCTTTTATTGTCGTGGCGCAATAGGTGCTCAATTCAACATATCGTCTTCCAAAGGTCTCATCAACACATTCAAACACAGATTGACTGTGTAAGTTACACCAAAGGGGAAAAAATACATATTCATTATTAGATATTCCGAACATATATATGGTTCCTACTGTTGGGAGTGATTCCATGATCGTTTTATAAACATATTAATATAGGTTTCGTTACCCTTGTCGAAATCACTGCTGCAACCTATCTACTTACGCCTAATGCAAATACTACAAGCAGTGGCCGGAAGAGTTAATCTTAGTGTCTTCCCAAATTAGATTATCATTTAATTCCGCTCCTACGAGACCATATAATTCATGCACGAGGAAAAAATGAATTTGACCTTGACCTCCAAAAATCACAGAAAAATCGTAAGAATTTCGTGGCTTCGACGATGGCGTTCATTTGTACGTCGTCCATTATTATTGTTTCGCTACTGCTATTGTCACTTCTGCGACTATCTCTTGTTTCAATATACTGATGTATTGTCATGTATGTGAATATATCTTGTTTCCCTCAATATGTCCTAACGGGATGTTCATCACCTTGGCATGTTTGTTTTGTTTCAAACGTATTGTTTAGCTACTCTGTGTGTGTTATTCTCTCTCATCTTGTCACGCTACTTTACAGTGTGATGGTTTTCACCATACTGTGTCGTTTGTCATTTTCCAATTGTTACTATTTTTATTTCATGTACGCTAGTTTATATATTTTACTTTGTCATGTATGTGTGTGTTTTATCCACCATACTGATAATTGTAACGCATGTGACTCCTTCTGTCTCTTGTCCCACCCTCGCACTGTAGTGCTCTTCTCTAAATTTGATATATCTTTTTTTCCCCCCATTGTCTAAAGCACTCGCTTGTCAACTTTCTGCAGTGTTGCAACCAGCCTGTAAACTATACTTGTGTTGTNTATAGGAATAGTGTACTGCCCGGTTCCAAGCCCGGGACCCATCTATGTGGTTATGCCATGCCGATGTGTGTGTGTGATGCGGTCTGCCACTTTGGTCTTGGCGGTGGATGCGCGCGCACATGTATGTAAGTATGCTGCACCATGGGGGAGAGTGATGGTAAGACTTATATATTTTTTCTCTCTCTCGACGGGCAGGGGCCGGGGGGCTATAACAATAATTATTATTATTTAAACATGCAATGCTCAGGCATATATATGTGTATTCGTGCGACGTTTAACTTGCGCTCTATCCACTATGCTACCGTGGTACCCCCGTGGTGGGCGTTGCTGTAAGGAGCCGTCTGCCCTAGGCTATGTCATAGAGGCGTGGCGGGCGTCTCTCATCGGATACACCTGCCCCTCCCCTGTGAGTGCAAGAGCGTGATGTATAACTTGCGCTCTATCCACTGTGTCACTGCGGCACCCCCGTGGTGGGACTTGGGACGCGCCTGCCCTCCCTGTGAATGCAAGAGAGTGAAATTTTACTTGCCCTCACCTGAGAATGCAAGTGTATGACGTCTAACTTAGGTCTATCCGCTATGCTACCGCCCCCCCATGGTGGGCGTTGCTGTAAGGAGCCATCTGCCCAAGACTATGTCATGGAGGCGTGGCGGGCGTCTCTCTTCGGAAACGCCTGTCCTCCCCTGTGAATGGGGGAGTGCGACATTTTTTATACATGCGCTCTATCCACTATGCTACTGCGGCCCCCCATCGAATTAGAATGCCATAGTGTGACATTTAATATGTCATCTATCCTTTGCATCGCTGCTGCACCCCGTAGCAATGGAATGCAAGAGCGTGATGTTTAACATGTGCTCTACCCACTCTACCCACAAGGCACCCCCTCCCCAGTGAATGTAAGAGCGTGAAGTCCCGTAGCCCGAGACTATGTCATGGCAGGCGTCTCTCTTGGGAGCCGCTATTTCATAAAGTTTGGGCGTTGTCTTAGGGACACACAGGAGAAACAAACATGGCCACCAGGGACTGTTCGAGAAAATTTTTTTTTTGGAACTTTCGAAATGTTAAGGACTTTTAAATGCGTTATTTTGAAAAAATTATTTTTTGTAAATTAATTTTCAAAAATATTTTTTTTTAAATTAATAAAAAAAAAAATTGCCAAAACTTGGAAAATTTCGGGAATTTAGGCAAATTTTGGCACTGGCTGCCATTATGGCCGCCATCTAAGCAGAATGAAAACACATGAAGTTTGTCATTTCCTTGGTAAACTTCGGTGTCCCTGTGTCCCTATCATGACGCTGCATTCGAACATACTATATTTAACTACTACCAGTGTTTCCTACTTTCTTACTGCCTGATTTAAAAACCACTCACAGTACAGTGGAGTCTTCATTATCCGTCAGTTTCAGGACCGTCACCGTGACGGTTGAAAGAATAGACGGATAATAGAAATGCCCACCCCAAAACTCCCCTTTTCGAAACACACGACAGATAATAGCGATAATAATTTATACGATATTTAGCACTATATTTTAAACAGGTAGCAATCAATAGAAGTATGTACAGCACAGTATGTATTTGATATTAAATATTGTAGACTTATGCTTATTATGTTGATAAAATAACAAAATTTAATACAGTACTAGCATGTATATGTTCAGTAGTATAGTCTTACCTAAAAAAGTCTGTCATTTTCCTTTGTTGTAATACTCCACGGCCTTTTGTTGCTGCCGTGTTGCCTATCTTACGTAGGAGTAATATCTATGTAGCGTCTGCCTCTTCTTGTTGTTCGTACCATTCAATGCACTTGGAAAACATGTTTTCAGCATCACTGTGGCTAATTATTTTGGGGCAATCCTTGAGTGTATCATCCTCTTCTTCTTTACTTAAACATTCTACCTCCTGTGTTGCACTTAATACAAGTTCCTCATAATTTAATATTTCAAAGCTTCCGTCTAATCTGTCAATTCCCAGCCATTCACTTACTTCGCCTATTGATGTGTTTTCTCCACCTGGAATCCCTTGACACAGAGGTAAAATTTCCTCATAATTTCCAGATTCGTTTATGACCTCATTCTCGTTTACAGTCTCAGGCCACAGTTTGTTGCAGCCCTTTTTTTAATGTTTCTTCTGGTATATCTTGCCATGCTTCAACGACATTAAAAATTGCATCTTTAATAGTGTATGACCTCCAAAACTGCTTTACACTTATTAGTTCATCCCCAACGCAAACAACTTTTTGAATAAATCATTTTCGATAACGTCGCTTCGTGCTTTCAATAATACCCTGATCCATGGGCTGAATTAGTGGGGTAGTGTTAGCAGGCAAAAAGGGCACGTAATTTTTCCATCATCAATTTGTAAGTCATGAGAAGGATGAGTTGGTGCATTGTCCATTAATAACATGGCTTCTTCAGGCAATCCGATCGATTTTAAATGTGATTTTACATTTGGCACAAACACACGGTCCAACCACTCATTAAATATATCCTGGCTCATCCAGGCACTTTTTTGTGCATAATATTTGGCAGGTAAGACGTTTAAACTCATATTTTTGAAAGCTCGAGGCTTTTTAGATGTCCCAATGATTAGTAAAGGAAACATATGTCTACCACTTGAATTCGCACACACCATGGCAATTATGCGGTATTTTTGCATTTTAAAACCAGGTGCAGATTTTTCCGATAAGGAGGATAAGGTTTTCACAGGAAGTGCTTTACAATTTAGGCCAGTTTCATCACAGTTGTAAACCTGCTCTCTGACCAAATTTCTATCTTTTATTTCTTTCATTGGTTTTTCTCGATATTCTACCATGACTGTGCTATCAGCGCTTAGTTTTTCACCCAATATGTCCAACTGCCTTATGCCATGTCGATCCTTAAATTTATTCAGCCAACCTCTACTAGCTTTAAATCAAGGATCCCCATCAAGCTTCTTGTTCATCTCGATACTTTAGCCATTATTATGGGCCCAGAAACTGATATTCCTTGACTGCGGTCTTGAATGAACCACGTATACATTGATACCTGCCAAATGCTGAAGTTTGGAAGTAGGTATTGATTCTGCTCTGCGGCGTGAGGCGCCAGCACATGATGCTAGCCCTCAGTAATAGGGCGTAGGAATACGTCGACACTGTTGTCTATAGGTCCAATTTACTAATAAATTACACTGGCTTTGTGTGAGTTCACATAATCGAGTTTTATTGTTGCTTGAACAGGTTAACTGGTACATGAACTCAAGAGACAAACTCCCTCCCTTTCCCTATGTAGGCTACATATGGTTTGACGCCGCGACTGGCGTCGTGGGGGGAGGGGAATTCTTCGCACTTGGTGTAGAACTACTTATCTGACACTGCAGCGCTGAATTCCCTCGGCTGGCGGCTTGGAACTGCTCTCGAACTTGGTGGGCGTCTCGGCGCCTGGCTTCGAAGTTCCTTCTTCCCGGGTCCAACGCAGGACTCTGCGTTTGACGAAGTCTGATTGACTTTTCTCGTATTCTTCCCGCCGCACGTCCCGCTTGACGGCCTCCGACTGAGGTCGACGTCGTGATGCATTCTCGATCCTCGACTTGCTCCGGCTGACTGACTGACTGCTCGATCCGCGACTGACTGATTCGACGTCTCTCCACTGACTGCCCCGTTGCTTCCCCATTCGTGTGGTTTTGTAGCGTCCATCACCATATTCAACTTGCCCCGTCTCTGCTGCACGTGTCCGGGGTGCTTGTCGTCCCTCCGGGTCATAAAACACGTGGCTGCTGCTCGTGTGGTCCGCAGCCGGCCTGGCGTCGTCCCTTGGTTCTGGCCTGGAAGTTTATTGTCCCGTTCTGCACGCACGTCCGCTAAAAGCTCTCATGGTTTATTGCGGTATAAGCGCGGGACAGGCGCAGCTGGTGGTGGGATCTCGGTGTCCCTTGGGCAGCTGCAAAATGCGGCTGTTTCCGCGCCCTGGTGCTTTCCGTTGTCTCCGGATGTCGTCTGCACGTGCAGGAACAGTTGCACGTGCCGAAACCTTTGGTAGCGTGTCTTAGCAGCTGCGAGGCTCTTGGTGTCCCTCTTCCAGCCCATCCACAAAACCCTTAATCCTTATTGCGGTCGTCCGGCTGCGAGCTCCGCCAGAGCGTGTGTTCTGACGAATAAAATATAGGGACGCAGAATGCGTCAACATTACTGTATCCAGTTGGTCCAGTTTTGCTGACTTCATAGTTTTTCTTAGT
This sequence comes from Clitarchus hookeri, assembly GCA_002778355.1. Taxonomy (NCBI): domain Eukaryota; kingdom Metazoa; phylum Arthropoda; class Insecta; order Phasmatodea; family Phasmatidae; genus Clitarchus; species Clitarchus hookeri. Next base: position 269,630 of record NQII01001798.1, read on the forward strand.
TTGACATCTCCGTCTGTCGTTTGCATTTTTGAAACATGACTTTCGATTTTATCTGCATATTTCTTAATATCATTGACTGTCATCCACCCGATTCCATATAGTGGAGCGATACTCGTCGCGCTTTCTCCTTTACGCAGTAGTTTCATAATTTCAAGTTTTTGAGAAAGTCCCAATACAATACGTTTCCGTTTCTCATACATTTTTAAACTCACTACACTTAGACAACAAACTGAGGACAGTGACTTGCTGACTAAGTGACTACCGCAACTGAACTGACTGTAGGAATGGGAGGGCGGAAGCGTGTCTAGGAATTCCGGTAGGGTGGTGAGGAAGACGGAACGATTCTACGAAGTACGTATGCAGGTTGCACATAAACAACAAACGTGAGTCATTCGCATTCCGCACCGGACAGAATGTATTTTTACTGGGTATATGTACTACAGTACAGCATACGTATTGTTCAACTCAATAATGTGCTTAATTTGATCTAATATGAAGCGAGAAAAAAGTTATTTCATTTATAGTTTATTAAGTTTGTTTTTTGTATCCAATTTTATTATTTTACTTGTCGTGTCAGTTTACTGACGGTTAACAGAAATTGACGGTTAAAACGGTGACGGTTAACCGAGACTCCACTGTACTACACTCGAGCCGGGCAATCTGGCGGAAGAAGTGACTTTACTGGCTGGAAGTGATATATGCAGTACATGGCTAGTCTAAAGATGTAGTGTAATTAGCTGGCAGGCAGACTATAGGTCTATGTCTCCCGACATAGTGCGCGCGACTCGCCGTAGATTGTGATGCGTTCAGCCTAGCGAAAATATGTTACGTAGTGATGCGTCGGTTGTCAGCCGCGCAGACCAAAACTTCGTCCTCAATACCACATCGACTACCGCGGGTGGCGTGCCTTGTTACTCGGACACTTTCGGTTTCGCGCATATGACGATTCACTGCAACGAATGTTTGTACATCAGGTAATCGCCGTGCTGCGAATTGTGCTACACGTCTCCGACGTGCAGCTGCTGCATTACATAACGCTTTACATAACGCATTACATAACGTGCTGCATTACATAACACTTCGTCACAAGCAAAAAACAATGCCTTTATTATTGTTGTTAGTTAATTGAGATCTCTCGAACGACGACAAGCCCAAAGTAAGGGAACTCTATTTGCTTCAGGAAATAGAGAAGAAGTCAATTAGGACCAGTATTACAGAACCTTCCCAGCCTTCGCCTGGAGTAATTTCGGAAAACCCTGTTCCACATCACTCTAATTCATCATGAATACTGGGTAGCGCTATGAACGCAATCAACACGGCCTTATCTGGCTTGCCATCTGCTAAGCTTTGGAACAAGCCAGCAGGTCTAATGGGGCGTTGTTCCGGTTGTCGTCATAAACCGATTGTTCGCCGACAAGATCACGTTATGACGTTAGTATCTGTTAGATGTCCTCACGCAACAGCATACATATGACATTTCTGCCTGCCAGCTGATTACACCACATCTTTAGAATAACCATGCACTGCTATATAACAAACCAAACTTAAGATAAATTGTAATCCATACGAAAATTGCTTAGAATTAAACGGTATGAATGTTCTAACGCCAGCGCCGTCCTTATCGAAAGCGAGGCCAGGTGCGATAACTTTTGCGAGGCCCTTCCCTTTCAAACTACGTAGTTATTCCCCTTAACATTTTATTTATAATACATTTTACATGTTTAAATATATAAATTGTATCGTGAAATATATAACTCGCAACCCAACGAATGCTTAATATTTAAATACTTTTTTATTAAATAAATTTTTTTCGGGCACGTGGTTTTCCTAGGCACAATGCCCTGTGCGTAGGGACACGGAAAGAATATCGATACTTTTTGGTATCAAGTACTTTTCCCTTCGATACCGATACTTTTGTACTCGATACTTTTTATTCAATACTTCTTTGGTATTAGTATTTTTTTGGCCAGAACCGTATCGTATTGTTTTGAATAATTCCTCATGTGACATGAGGGATTATTACTCTAGGTAGCGCTAGTAGCATGACATGAGTCATGTCATGCTACCAGCGCTACCTAGCAGAATTTTTTTGGTAACTAGCCCCATTACAAGACTTGGCTGTATAGTCTATGCTACCCTTTGCCTCTTTGTTAGAATGAAGATTAAAAAAAATATTTAACATTCGACATTCACATAACAAACGTTTTCCGTTTTCGTTTCGATTGTAACGTAAATTTTAATAATTTTCCAATAAAGAATTTAAGTTACATATTGAACTGTGCAGACTGTGCTTGTGATTTACCTGTAAAATGCCGCCACCTGCCAGAAGTGACATTTAGAAGTACTTTGACAAAATAAACAATAATGATGTGAAATGCAAAATTTGTTTTAAGACTTTGAAGTCTTCTGGTAATACTCCAAACATGAAAAATTATCTTCAGAAACATCCTACCGCAACTTCAAGGTACGTATTCATTTAATATTATACTGTAATAAATAACCTACAAATAACTAAACTACCTACTAATTACGATTACAATAATCATAATTAAGTTACGTACTTATATGTATAATAAAAGTAATAAATATCTACTAATCTACATTACCTAGGTATATCAAAAACTTACTTTGTAAATAGAATGAAGTTAAAGTTAACAGCTGTTTCTTTTTGTTTTCATACCTAATTTGAATTGTTGTAAGTAAAAATGCCTAATTATATAAATATTTTACTTTCAGAGCTGATGAAAAAATACAAACAACTATCGATAAACGTAAGGCAGAAATGCAGCTTGAAAAATCGCAGTCATCGCTATCTCAAGAACCTGACTCTTCCGTGAGTTTCGCGACTCCTTCCACATCCACTGCAGGCACGGGTGGAACTACTTCCACCGATGACTGTAAAATAACTGAAGAATCTAGTGACATACCTCCAACAAAGAAAAGGCAACTTTCTATTGTATAAACAATCCAACGAAAACAGAGTTATTCTGCTGGAGGGAAGAATTATTCTATACTGTACAAGTGTTTACTTTATTTTATTTGTGTGGACAAGATACCTTTTGATATTGTTAAGGGACGAGGATTAAAAAAATTAATGCATCAAGCCTGTCCAACATTTAAGATTCCAAGTGTAGATACACTTAAAGAACATTTGGATGCCTTTTACAATGTAATTCGTTCAAAACTTGAAGCAACATTTGATGGTGTACCTCATGTGGCATTAACTTGTGATATATGGAGTGAGATGATGACTACAACTAGTTATCTAGGGTTACTGCTCATTATTTGGATCAAAATAAAATTATCTCGCGTTGTATAGCTACCATTGTACTTGATCAACAGCATATTGGTGACTACACTTCACAGAAATTAAACGAAATTTGTTTAGGAATGCACATAAATTTGGAAAAAATAACATCTGTTGTTACTGATAATGGTGCCAATATGGTGGCTGGTGTGAATAAACTTCTTGATAAAAACAAGCACTTGTCTTGTTTTGCACACACCGTGAATCTTATTGCTGAATCTATATTGACAGTCAATGAATTCAATTTATTAGTCTCTAAGGTCAGAGAAATTGTTAAATATTTCAAGTCATATGTCATCCAAAGTGATTTATTGAGAATAAAACAAACTGGGACACCTCTTAAGTTGGTCTTAGATGTAAAAACCAGATGGAATTCTGTATATTACATGGAGAGGTATATTGAATTGGCTCACTTTGTTCATCAAATTCTAATGTTAAATACCAAAGCACCGACCACTCCGTCAGCTTTAGAAATACAACATATAAAACAATTAATTACAATTTTAAAGCACCTAGAATATGAAACTAAGGAATTATCTGGTGAGCAATATGTTACTATCAGTAAAATTATTCCCATTGTCAACTGCTTAAGAGCACAGATAAATAGTTTAAAGAAGACTGCTGGAGACAATGACAGCACTGACGACAGCAATGTGACAGAGCAAGTTAAAGACGAGATTATAAATCAGATAAATCGCAGATTTTTCCATATTGAAGATAATCATTTTAATGCAATTTCCTGCTTGCTCGACCCCAGATTTAAAAATATACACTTCCAAGACCGCAAAGCTTGTGCTACAGCAATATCTTCAAGAATACGTTTATCAACTAATGTTATCCTTGCCACCAGTAGTAGCAGTAGTGACCCAGATAGTGATTCTTCTGTGGAGCCAGTATACGATTTTTGGAGTCATCACAAGACCTTAGCACACACGAAACAAAAAAGCAAAAGTAAAAGCGGTTCGTCTGTAAATAAGAATAAGACGCCTTCTTTAGCTAAAAAGGATGAAATGAGCCTTTATTTGGCGACACCAGTCGCTCCATTGTCCACTAATCCTTTAGAGCAATGAGAAGATATGAAAGTTGTGTTCCCTCATTTATACAAATTAGCAATCTAGTATCTAACAATTCCAGAGACGTCTGTTCCTTCAGAACGTTTGTTTTCGAAGATAGGATTTACCATGTCGAAAACGAGAAACAGGCTGTCACCAAAACGTTTGGACAAATTACTGTTTTTGAGTGATTGTACAGAGGAATAATGGGAGGTTTGATTTATGATAAGTAGTTGTTTCTCTGTGCAATCACACAAAATAAAAAATGGAAATAATTAACATACATAATTGGTAATTAAAACGAATCATTTAATAAAAAACGTTGATTAATTCATAAGTGTTTTATTCTGTCGATACCTTAGGGTATCGATACTTTTGTTTCGATACTTTTATGAGTACGATACTTTTTATGCGATACTACTCATGAGTACAATATCGATACTTTTGATTCGATACCGTGTCCCTACCTGTGCGGCCGCACTTGTCGCAAACCCCTAAAGCCGATATTACACGATACCTGCTGTCGTGCTTGATCTTGTACAAGCTTCTGCAAGGCTTGGTGCACAAGCCGGTATACCGGCCGCTATATGAGCCGCCATGGAAGATTCATGACAGCAGTTAGCATTCGACACTCTCGATGGGTGCGCAGCGTGTGGTTCGTATTAAATATGAACCCCTTTCGTAGAACTGCTACCAGTCAGTAATTTGCGTAGGCCTATAAACTAGCTAGCACATCTTAATATTTCTATATTACTATCGGTCTTTACATAGATTCATTGCTTGCTAGTGTAGTTTCATTAATTTTCTTGAAAATTATGTGAAGTCACGAAATTGTTATTTTTAATGTTGGCGGAAAATTATTAACCGTTTGCAAAATGTAATTTTTTCTTAACGTACGAAGTTATTATCCGCATGTAATAGTTAACGGGGGGAAAAAAATTCTGACGGAATTTTGAACTCATGTCCAAAACCCATACTTGTCCATGAGCGCTATGGTTTTACCACTGTACTACCAGTTCACACATAAATTGGTGACGTTAAATATGGAGGATATATAACCACTTGAATTAATTGTTTCATAGTGTAGGTAATGTATTAAGTATTTAGAACACTTTTAAACAGTAATTAAATGTTCTCATCGCCAGTATCATTCGTCTTTGTCGTATTTTAAATCTATTTGAAAGAGTTTCAAAATCACGGATATATAATCAAGATGGAGGCGTCCTTTTGGATTCTTCATCAATTCGTTTCACGTATTAGCCACGGGGAGTTCCCTACGCTCTGAAACTGCGATGTGATTGGCCAGGTACGAAAGCAGGTATGGAACCTGCCACGAAAAATACGACGTGTCCTATTACCAAACCTGGAATGAAATTTCGCCGTAGAAGGCGGCAAATGTCACGACGGGTGCCATACTATCCGGTTTAAGGCCGCTATGAGGGACCTTGCCCAATCTTTTACAGAATCTGGTATCGTGTAGACGGCTCTGTCTAACACTTGTTTTACTATGCCAGTGAGTTACATTTATCTGGAGTTTTGATATCTTTCTTCAACTGTTTCCTAACAGTTCTGTACTATCTCAGTTGATAACGCGATGGCCGTGACTGTAGTTAGATACTAATGACAACTAGTTGATTGTGATACATACATCAGAATATTGATTTCTGCTACTAACTTGTGCATCTCATATTATATAGTTTTGTCTTCGTTTTAAGACGAATATAATAATTACAAGGATATTGTGTCAGAATCAGTTCGTCATATTCTGGCGAATGAGCGAGTGAAGAGATTTGGGCTGCTCTTTAAAATCGAGGTCTTGCGAGCTGATGAGGTAAGGTGAGTATGGAGCAGCGCCGGAATGAAAGGGCGAGGGAAACGGGTGATACCCGAAAAAATCCGCCGACTAGCGGCATCTTCCGGCACGACTCCCACATGCGAAAATGCGGGAGTGACCACGCCAGTTCGCCTACGTGGAAGGCGAGTAGTCTAACTACTACACCACCACGACCCCGTTATGTGCTGGTGCAATCATTGTTATTCCTGTAGTTCAAACACTGACGTCAGTGCCTAACGACACCCCCCGCCACTGTGGTAGTTTGTAGGCTTCTCAAACAACTAAGGCAGTCCCGGCCCTGCATGCGCAGTGTGTACTTCTGGATAACGCCTTGTTCTTCAGTTACAATTCGATTTAGGCTGCATAACTATCAGGCATTACTACGCACAGCTTTAAAAATAAACACGCTGACCTCCAAAATAGTTGACCTAAGCGGGCCCCTACGACACAACTTTTTCATTAAATTTCACATGCTAATTAAAATATCGTAACGAAAAATAAATTCTGCTTTTTCTCAAATAGTTTATGATATTTTTTTAAGAGCTTTCATTTACAATTCGATGTGCAGAAGCAATAAACTCCCACAATTTTGGTTGTACCGAAAAACACTAAAATACATTGTCGATTTAATTTCTTGTAAGCAATCTCCCCCCTACATCAACACACTCCTCAATGACTGATCCCTCATCCNTACATTGTCGATTTAATTTCTTGTAAGCAATCTCCCCCCTACATCAACACACTCCTCAATGACTGATCCCTCATCCTGTATGTGGGCATACGCTAAATTTCCAATCTACTCCATGTGTTGTTTTGCCGATTTTATAGATTAAATTCATACTCTGTGGTGGGAATTTTTTTTTATGTGCGCACCAAAAAAAAAATATTTATAAATAATTGGCACCTAACGTAGTGTACACTGAATAGACGTAATATATGTATTATTAATAAGTCATTGAAAATAATGTAATCATTGCCAAATCAAATGATATTTAATATTTACTGTTTAGGTGCAACTCTAATTCCTTTACTTTACCAAACAGTATTCAGGTACTACTGTAATTGTAATGTATGTGTAAAACTTTTACTAATTTTAAGTTATGCAATTATGTTTGTTTAGTAGTAAAATTTAAGCGTAGTGGTATTTACTAATATTTCAAGTTGTAAAACGGCCAACAGCTGAATCTTGTAGACAAAGTAAAGTAAACAAAAAATGTAAATAAATAAATCTACATGCATTCTTGGTGTTTTTTAAGACTCAAATGGTGAGCTAACTCTGGTGTAACGGTCATACATGCAGTTACTGACTGTTTATTTAATAGGCGTAAGGTTTACTGCACTTTTATTCACTGCAGCTATGAAGCAACAAATGCCGCAAGGACTCCGCCCAAGTTTCTTTAGACTCCACTCCACTCCACTCCACTCCTCGAGGCGCACAGTAAACGTACGCCATGGCCTTGTGAACGAATCTGTACAGCCAGACATGCGATTTATTCGAAAAGGAATGTCAAAACTTCAACAACTTTAACATAAAAATCCACAAAAATCCGAGGGGGGTGGGGAGAAATCGCACCAAAAGACCATATGCTTGAGAACGTTCCATAAATTGGTTAAACACAGATACGGTACCATCCGTAAAAAACTGACCCACACGCTACGGCGAATACTACACTACTACACTAAAAATAAATGGAAATTTTCACATACATATTTTTGGTAATTTTACATTTTTTGTGTGTAATTTGTAAAAACAACAACAGTACGTGTAACTTTAAACAAATATTCTTAAGAATCCAAAGAGTACTAAAAATCTTTGGCGAAAATACATGAATGTACGGCTTAATAACCATAATGCTGGTGTTAATTTGCAAATTTAGAACTATGTGTAGAATCACACCCACTCCCTGTACTAAAATCTTAAATTGTGAATTTTTACTGCTACATAGTTGTTGTAAAACACTCGATGTCAATGAAGTTGTACATCTTCAGCTGCGTGATTTTACAATGACCATGAATGTGTAAACTTGCTTTCCATTCTGGAGTATTTGTGAATGTATTGTTTGTATACATTCATACACACATATATTTCCGGAAAGTTTATATTTTTATGTGCAATTTGCTAGAACGAACACAATATTTGTAATTTTACACTAACGTTTCTAGGAATTAAAAGACAACTATAAGTCTTTGTTTAAAACATACGAATTTATTGTTTATTTCAATGTAATGTAAGACTTAAAATAAAATGAGAAAAATGCGCAAAAATACCCATACTTAAAATAATAACAATGTCAGTTGTAAGATAGTCGCTTATGTAGTCTAAAGGTTAGTGTGAAGTCAATTGTTATACACATTATGAAGATAAATTATAGTAGACCTCTGTACCAAGTTACAGAACGGAGTACAATAACATGAAAATTGTAAAACTACGCTTTATATAGTATGTGAATTAACGTGACGGAGTTGTAGAAGAGATGATAGTGATGGCAAAATTACCTGATAAAACAGCAAAAAATTTACAGAAATTGTTTATTTACAGTTACAATTACAGTGGATCTGTGATTTTACGTTTGTAGTAGTGAAAACAAGACACTCTGTGGTGAAATTACAACTGCGATGTCTATGTAAATTTATTTTCCGCGGAGAAAAAAAATACACGAATTTGTCAGTTTATTTTCTGCTACACAGTAAAAGTAATTTGACACATTGTATGTAAAATTAGTAATAAAGTGTACACGTTATTATACTAATTGTTAGGGTAAATTTATTTGGAATTAGAGTAAAAGGCATTGACACTTGTGTAAAATTAAAGCAGTTTTTTAAAGTGTACCTACCACTCATGTATCGAATGAACTAGCGTGGCACGGAATCTGTGCAGTGCCATAGAATATTTAAGAATGCAGAAGTGAAATAGCAGCGTATACCGCGAACTCCAGCCACACACGCCAACAAAATGGCGTCAATGGCCAACGAAATGTTGGAGCATCATTCGCCAATAAGCGCCTGGTCCCCTACTCGCCAGCTGGCAGCCCAGCTCCTCGGGCAACCAATCGGAATCGATACGTCCGAGTCAAAGGAACCGCCATACCATTTCGTCTCTGTGTACTTATCTACTCTGGAGCAGAGATTAAGGACGACGCTAGCCAGAGCATCTGATACGGGATCGTATCTACGTACAAGAAAAATAACTGACGTCTGGTTTTTACGTCGTGCAGCACGCAACTGCGTGACTCAAAGCGGCGAACCTAATATTTTATAAATATAACGTTAGTAGCAAAGCGGCGGCGGTGCGGACCGTGTACGATTCCCAGCAGGACCAAGTTCTCGCCTGTGGGGAACGTGGCGGATGTTGCCGTTGGCCGGCGGGCTTTGTTGGGACACTTCCGCCTCCCTCCTCCACCATTGCATTCCTCCACCATTGCATTCCTCCACTTCTACATATTCACCTCGCTTAATCTCTGTTGGTGCTGAAGACCTCATCTGTTAACCGCCGCCCAAATTTCTTAGGGCAGTGTGCATACATATAATCACTGGCTTTGCAATATTTTTAAGTTGGGGGAGGGTGGGTACAGGTAGATACTCGAAGTCAAAGGAACTGTAAACCACATTTTCAAATGACTGCTTGGAATTGGCGGGGAAAGAATATCCGGGAGAGTCCGCGCTGTAAGAGGTTTTACATCATGATCAAAATGTATTTGTTTAAATATTTTTTTCCTTTATTCGTTTATTAAAAGGATACGATAATTTTCTGCTGCAGAATACCGTGAAATTTCTTTACAGATTGTTATAGCTGCATAATTGATTAAGGTACCAACGACATGAAAGTTACATAATTTTGTCGGATACAAATGCTATGTTGGACCCCTACACGATTTGGGGGAAGGTGTTCAATCTCAATCTCCCTCTGTTACTTGTTAGTATTCTAACTGCGAGGGTTACTTAGACTCTTGCTACATAGCGAAGTCCAGTGCAAACATCTGTCCTCTTTTCGCAAATATTCAGAGGCGACAAAATGAGTGGAGGGATTTGGGCGGCTCTTAACATCGAGGTCTGAGAGCCGATGAGGGTGAAGCGAGGTATGAAGTAACGTCGGAATGTGTCGGAGGAAACGGGAGATCCCGAGAAAACTCGCCCACCAGCGGCATCGCCCGGCACGATTCCCACGTGCGAAAACCCAGGAGTGACTCCTCCGGGAATCGAACACGGTTCGCCTAGGCGGGAGGCGAGTAGTCTGACCACTACACTACGCGGCCCCGTACAGAGGCGAAAACAAGTTTGACTTCACCCTTCCTAGGTTTTTTTTTTGCATATTTTTTCTCCCTTTACAAATTTCAAATACATGCGGTATGTAACAGATAAAGAAACACCTGTAATCTACACGAGAAGATGTGTACATAAAAATCAAAATACACTTTTACCCGTAGTTGTATGTACAATTTTAATTAAACTATTGTTACACACGCGCTGCTTTGTCCCACGCGAGAGAATGGAAGTGAAGGACAGAGTAGTTGGATGATATATTGACGCACGCAGTATCAGTTGCAACAGGAGACGCAGCGGCTTTCCGCAAAGGAATGTTTACAAAGCGTGCCTGTTATGCCTATCAGAGCGCGTGCCACTCCCGACCTTGGGTATCAGGTGTCTTTGAGACATCTGAAGAATGCTCTGGACTGCTGACCTCGTTTCTCTCAACTAGACTCGAGTTGCGGCGAACCTTCCATGTCAAGGCCAGCGGCTATAAAAAGCACGTCGGGCCTCAGAGCCGGCAGTTGTTGAATATATGAGTTTCAGCGATAGACGTCTAGTGAGAAGAGAAGCATGCAGCGAGAGAAATGACCAGCAGGTGGGAAATCTGCGACTGCGAACATCAGAGCAGTAAAGAGTACATCTGCAGACTGGACTATTGGACTGGGTGCGTGAGTGAAATACATTACAAATAATGGCAACAGATATACTGAAAGTGTGTTACTGATGAACATGAGTTTATTGACAATAACAAAACAGAGACATATGGACGGTAATTAAAGTTGGGATAGACATTAAATATTGCGCTCACTGTAAAATAAAAAGAGTAACAGTGGAGATGGATAATTTAATGCTATAAATAACAGCTGTGTGAATAAATTAAAAATCAAATTTAGTTCTTTTATTTTTATTAATACCCCCATCCCTCACGAACGCAGATACGCTCCCCACACATACATGTAACACTATAACTACTTCTGAAATACTTTAAAATAGTAGTCATTATTTGGGACGGCCTGGCGGCATCCCTGTTTCTTTCTCCCAGTTGTCACGTCTCTGCACTGGTACCCGCGTAAAGTTTTCTCGATTGATACTAGTCCAGAAAAGCAATATTTACCCACGTTTGAAAACTTCAAATTGATGCTCTATATGTGTGCAGTATCTTGGATGCGTCATTACTTGCAAACAATTTTTTTGAGTTAAAAAATATTGGCAACACCGTACAAACACTCAAGAACGCAGCCGGGAGTATATTTTCAGCTACAGCGCTTTGTAAAACAGTTTTTAGCAGTTTTGGAGTACTCTGAAATGATGTTTCTAACGTGCGTGACATTTTTGAAAGTACTCAACAGCCCTCGTCTGAAGTGCGTTTTCTTTTCGTGGAAAAGCACATTGGACGCACGTTTAATAGTTTCGTGGGAAAACGTGTATTTAAAACACTCTGCAACGCAGTTCAAGCGCCACGTAAGCGGGAACCTTAAGCGTGACAATCCGTACGTGTGTGGAGCCTGCGTGAGACATACTCTACGTCAGAATTATCGACTGTTCTCGTCGATACCAGAGCCGTATTTATCAAACGCTTGAGCGCCGCTGTAGATGGCAAGCTGTGGCGTCAATGAGAAAACTATATCAGATATTACTTATCGGCCGAATGAATAAGAGCAATCGATGGAGAAAAAAATCGGTTGCTGCTAACAGTTGCCGTCATGGCCTTATGTAAAGGAGGGGGCAGGAGTTTCAAACCCCTCCCTTACCGACTCAAGAAATCAATCTTCAAGATTTCACCTCCAGTATTGCGTAGAGCCAGAGATGGAAGGATACTCATGAACCTAATTCGTCACGTCATTTATCAGCTTTTTGCGTTTTTTTTCACCCATCAATGATTTATTTTTTTATCACTGATTCAATATGCATTCTATTACTTGGCATTCACCTCATTATTTTGGGTTCTTTTTCGTTTTATCATTATCGATTTAATTTATAATATCACAAGATTAAGTAATTGCTAGTTAAAGTTAATTAAGTTTAGAGTTAAAATCCGTGTGAAGTTTCTCTTGCAGTTAATAGCTACGTGTAAGAAAAGGTTAGACGGCATTAACTTTGCCATTAAAATGACATCAATACATAAATTAAACAGTCAAGTGTTTGAATTACAATGTTGAATATTGGCATGACAAAACAAGTCTATTTTCTTTTCAATAAATTTAAATGCATTGACCTAGACGTTTCCAATATATAAACTAGTTTCCAGCTTCGATTACTGATACTTTCAAAAGTACGCATTTTATCATTGTGTTCAAATCCTTCCCTTCAGGAATTTGTACCTAAGGGCTTTGTTGCCATGTTCCATTTCGGGTCCGCCAAACCGTTTTACATGGAAAGTTTTACTTATAAGAAGTAACACACACAGCCATGCAAGTCCAATGCGGATAGAGAATTCTGTCCGTCATAAACAAAACATGTATGCGGCTTGCACGTGTAAAAATAATTCTTATGAAAATACACAACCGTACTCAAGAGAAGTTCTAAGAGCACGCCTAATGTATAATGGCCCTGCCATCCGACCGGATGAGACAACTTTGAGGGAACGAGAAAATACGAGTCGATCGACCTCCTGAGACCCGCGACTTGGCAGCGTCTATACCAGAAACGAAGGTCGTGTGAGCTAGTCGCTCCAGTGCATAGACATGGTTTTGAGATCCTTGGGATTTGTGCTGCACGGCTGCGCACAAAAAGATAAGAGAAACTGCCGAGAACTGCGGGCGTCCACGGTTGCCACATTGGGCGACTTCCCGCCGTCTAACAATCGAAAACTTGCAAACTGACAACATTATGACGTGTACTTAAAAACTGAATCTATATTATTAGGATGTAGAGCACAAAAGGCCGTTTGCGTGATGTCCGTGACTTAATAATTTGTATTAATTTATACCTTAAGTTAATGTTTGGAGGAATTGACTCAATCTCAGCGTGGCAGTAAATACTTTTCGCGGGAAACTGGTATTTACAGTAAAGCATGTTAGATTTCGTTATTAACCGGACAAAAAGAGAGCAGGTTTATCGCGAGTTTCACTAGCTGGTATCAAGAACTAGTTCTTGAATCGGAAATAGTAAGTGCAGCATACTTAGTCTTCAGTTCACGATTAGCGACTGCTGAATTTTTTATTCATAAGTTTTCAATTTCGAACCCAGCTTCTGTCGTGTGGGACTAGGCGATTTACAAGTGCCCCCTCCCCCTTTTTACGCTTAGACTCTCTTTGTAGCCCACGAGGCTGTGGTAGCGTAGCGATTAGAGAGCTCGCCTTCCCCCACGGCGAACCTGGTTTGATTCCCGGTGGGATCGCTTCCAGGTTTTCGCACTTGGGAACATGCCAGACGATGCCACTGGTCGGTGGATTTTCTCGGGATCTCTCGTTTCCCTACCCTTGCCATCCGGAGCTGCTCCATACTTGCCTCGCTTCATCCCCATCGGCTTTCAAGACCTCGTTAAGAACCGCCCAAACCTCTCCTCTCTTTGCAGCCCACTATTTATCGTTCCATCAGTCAAAACACGGACCTAGCCATGGGCTTGGTGATTAGGGTGTAAAACAAAAAGACGCTGATTTTTTCTTTGAAGTTGTATTTCAGGAGTTTTCAGACAGTGTTCGAATTGGTAAGGCCACGTGGTCCAATTTAATACAATAAAATGATGACACATTTGAAAGTTCTGTGTCATGTTTTTAGTACGTAACGGAATATACTAAGTACTAATTAACAAAATAACGAAAACACCACACCACCACCATATTAGTTGAACCTACACAATGTACATGGAAATACATAATCAAATTGGTTTAAAATAAAGAACATTATTTTGTGATCATAGTTAGTGTTTTAAACCATTATTATGGTTGTAATTCTGTTTGCAATTACCGTAATGTTTTGTAATTTTTAGTGCTGGGCTTATAATTTTCGAATTAAACAGCGCCTAGGTGTTTTGGAGATTATTTTAAGTAAGTACGATTACTTTTAAATATTACATTTCCCTGAAATACATTTTCCAGTTAACATGTCGTTAAAGTGCAATTCAAATTAGAAGATTTTCGTCGCGCAGTTTGATGGGAGAAAGAGCCGGAGGAGAGGTGTCTGACGTCAAGGGAAGGCACGCAAGAAGGAGGGCAGCTATGGTTAAAATGTCTGAGCTGAAAATATAGTCTATCGTTTATGATAGACTATATGATAGACCTATGTTTTAACTCTGGTCAATATACGTCCGCAGGAGCCAACCAAGCGTCCTTACTCGAGCGAAAGCACACACAACGCTTTCAGAGGAATGGACTAGCCCTGTCTGTTTTGTGCTTCTGCGCATGCTCTCAACACTATACAAGCGACTGCCAATACCAAATAACAAATAACTAAATAAATAAATTAACATGATTTCGAGCACGGTCTAAGTCAGCCGCAAACCAGAATTACGATTAAATTAATTTTACAAGCACGAGCTACTTAATTTATCGCCAGCAGTGAGAGGCCACGGCTGGGAGTGGAACAATCACGTGTCGAACACAGGCTACGGCTGCCAGCTAAATAAAACGTAACAAAACAACTCTCGCAGATAAAAGGTAGCCGAAAAAAAAAAGAGGGCAAATAATAGCTGGGACCTTGTAGGTAACATTTGAACCAATACTGTTTTGCTTCGTAAAATTACAACAGTTCTGCTTAAACATAAAAGTACTTACGCCTTAACTGATTGCACGATGTGTAATAACCATAACCATACCCACAGCCATTGCAACAGCCATAATAAAATCTTCTTGATGCAATTGACGTAATAAATCCTGATGTTTTCCATTCCTTGTTTAGTCAGATTTCACTTCCGAACGAGAATTTTTAAGGAAGTGATTTGGTTTAAGGTTGGCTAACTTGTCACATAACTAACTTGATGCAGTATTTTTTTTACAAACATTTCACTATTAAAATTTTCTTAAATTCGTTTATCTTCTAGCTTGTTATGATTTTTTAGTTTACACAGAAAAGGCTACGTGAAAGGAAACATGAATACGAATCAAATTAATGTTTACTTTCGTGAAGGGAAATTACGTTTATAACACTGAACATGACTTGTACATATTGTGGATTGTGATTGGTTATACATAAGTTCTCACATAAGAAAGTAAAAACGTTTACCAACTTGCTATGAAAATACAGTGAAGAGCCAAAAAACTGGTATAGGCATGTGTATGCAAATAACAGAGGTATGGAACCAATCAGAGCAACGCGATGCGGTCGGCAGATAGATCGGTTACTGCTGCTACAATGGCAGGTTATCAAGATTTAAGTGAGTTTGAACGCGGTGTTATAGTCGGCGCATGAGAGATGGGACATAGCATCTCCGAGGTAGCGATAACATTTGGATGTTCGAGTACGACCATTTCACGAGTGTACCGTGAATATCGGGAATCCGGCAAATCATCACATCTTCGACATCGCTGCGGCCGGGAAAAGATCGCGAAAGAACGGGACAAACGACGACTGACGAGAATCATTAAACGTGACAGACGTTCATCCCTTTCTCAAAATGGTGCAGATTGGATTTGTGGACTGCCCTGCAGGATTCATGGTGTGAATTGCCTCCTGCATACCTTCAGANACGATATTAGACAACTGTACAAGTTTTTTTTGGCTCTTCAGCGTATATAGTGGCAATGCTTATGGCTGCGGTTGTGCATGGTTGTAGCAAAACCACTGTGCACTGTTACTGGTATTGCCGTAGTTATCTAAATTGTAACACAGCCTTAAAACTGTGAGTTCAAACCGTTCAGTCACTTATAAATAATATATTACGAAACAATAAGTGTTACATGAATCCACAAAGAAAATGGCTTAGGCCCTAGCTGTGTACTCATTCGGGTATACGTTCTCAGATTTTGCCTAAGAACTGTTAAATGTGTTTACTGGACCGAGTAGTTACATAAGCATGAGAAACACAAGTTCTACGTAATGAAAAGAGACAACGCAAAAAGTCTATAGCCATTTTTGTTGAGTTCCACTTCCAAGGATGATAAAAAAAGGNAAAAAAGGGGGGGGGGGTTAATGACTGAGCGGTTAGACTGCTCGCTTCCCATCTAGGCTAACCGGACTCAATCCCTGGCCGGGCCACTCCCAGATTTTCGCAAGTGGTATTCGTGCCGGCCGATGCCGTTGGTCGGCGGGCTTTCTCGGGGATCTCCCGTTTCCCCCACCCTAGCATTCTGACGCTGCTGCATTCTCACCTCATTTCACCCTCATTGCCTCTCAAGACTCTTCGTTCCTAAGAGCCGCCCAAATCTCTCAACTCAACTTAACTCAACTCAACTCAACTCAACACTTCAAAGGTACAGAAAAAGGCATTTGTCAGTTTTTGTAACGTAGAGCCAGGATAGTTTCTTGATATTTAAAATTTAAAAACGAATTTCAATTAGAAAAATTACCCGGTATACACTTTATATAACACTATACGTAACTCTGCATTTAAATTTATCCTTGCGAAGGGTAATTACATATATTGATAGCAAAGACAATTCTATACTACTTAATTCGGCAGCTAAGATCTGTCCTATGTTTTGTCACAGGTCAGGTTTTGCATCTACGAGTGTACAGTAGCTACACTTGTGCACTACCGCACCGCCACACTTACTTGGAAAAGAAAAAAAAAAACATTGTTTGTCGCGGTTTGTTGAAAAGACACAGGTGAGAGATGAAATACATAAACCAAACACAGAAAAAAATATTATTTTTAAGGATTATTCGTTTATTTTTAATTTTGACAACCTTCAAAGATTTCACCGTATATTTATTTTTCTTATAATATGACAGCCAACGTTACAAACATTCTTTTTTCTCGGTCCTTCGCTGAAAATTGTAAGCAAACGGTTATTGTGTGGACGTGCGATCGTCATCTCTCCACAGAATTCCATGCTTAAAATTTAATCGCAAGTAAGTTAATAGTTATAAATAGTTATTTCCAAACACAGGTTCGTGACAGGGACATAGGGACACCTCATGCTCTTGCATTCCACATGACGTGTTTTTCCCGTTTTCACCTCGAAATATCCCCTTTTTTTCCCGCCCCCCCCCCAAAAACGTCAAAACTTCCGTTTTTCTCAAAAAATTTCCCAAATAAATTTTCAAAATTTTATTTTTATAAAATTTCTTTCAATGACACCACAATGTGGCTAAATTACTCATTTTTTGGGCAATGAGGAATTAGGATTCATGAGGGGTTTTCTCATAGTCTATCCCTACCATACTTCATGCTCTTGCATTCCAAGCTGGGAGGGTTATCTCAAAGTCTTCCCAAATGCGATATAAACTTCACGCCATCGCATTCCATTGCGGCGGGGCGACGCAGTGACGCAACGGATAGAGCTCATGTTAAATGCCACGCTCTTGCGTTCCAAGCTGAGAGGGTTATCTCAGAGTCTTCCCAAATGCGATTTAAACTTCACACTCTCGCATTCCATTGCAGCGGGGCGCCACAGTGACGCAATGGATAGAGCACATGTTAAACGCCATGATCTTGCATTCCAAGCAGGGAGGGTTATCTCAGAGTCTTCCCAAATGCGATATAAACTTCACGCTCTCACATTCAATTGCGGCTGGGGGCCTCAGTGATGCAACAGATAGAGCGCATATTAAACGCCACGCTCTTCCGTTCCAAGCTGGGAGGGTTATCTCAGAGTCTACCCAAATACGATATAAACTTCACGCTCTCACATTCCCAGGGTACCGCAGTGATGCAACGGATAGATTACATGTTCGAAAGGGTTATCTCAGAGTCTTCCCAATTTCAAAATCGATTGGGTGCCACAGTCATGCAACGGATAGATGACATGTTCGAGAGGGTTATCTCAGGGTTTTCCCAATTTTAAAATCGACTTGATACTGTTTGGTTCCTCTAAAAAGACTGACAAGTGCGCATGTCTTTCCTGAATTGGACAGGCCGCATATAATAGCACAAACTTTTCCCGGTAATAATTTTCCGTTCCAAGATTTAAATGTGTTGGTATCCTCTTTGTCGATGTTACTAATACGTACTGGAAGCCTAGTTTGCTGTGTGACAACCTCCATTATACTGCTAAGCAAATCTGTTAATCTGCATTATTTATATGCATAATACTTTGATATAAAAATTATTTTTTGGGGAGTGTAAGATAGGATGTGTTGCAATCTGACGCTTTGAACGCCCGTGTTGCCACGGCTGGACCTAATAAGTTTTTTACGACTCACAGTTAACTTCACATCTTTCGTGCCGGGAGATTATGCACTTTTTTGAAGAAGTTACTTTGGGTAAATGACTATTGAACGACACCCCAATAACTTGACTACCTGCTGTGCGATGTGAGAGGACCTAACTATTTTTTAACGGCTGCATAATAGCTGGCGATTTTGGAAACACGCCGTGTATCTGTTTGGGATGAAGCATCTACTATCAACACCACTATGAAAGGGGCCTCATCCACCGATGTTCATGCTACATGTACGTCTGAAAAAATATAGATCTCATGGTGTAATATACTGAAAAGGTAAGTAAATATAAAATGCCGATTTGAGCGCAACACACTTTTAAATGCTAATGGGTTAAAAATAACCATACATTTTCAACCCACTTTTAAATGCTAATGGGTTTAAAATAACCATACATTTTGAACCCACTTTTAAATGCTAATGGGTTAAAAATAACCATACATTTTCAACCCACTTTTAATTGCTAATGGGTTAAAAATAACCATACATTTTCAACCCACTTTTAAATGCCAATGGGTTAAAAATAACCATACGTTTTCAACCCACTTTTAAATGCTAATGGGTTAAAAATAACCATACCTTATGAGAATGCCGATACGAGCACGGGCGCGTGCAGTGCAAAAAAAGTTGTGTTGATAAATGCGTTTAGAAAAAGGTGCTCTAAGAATTATTTAAGGGAATGAAAATGTATATTTAGAATGCGTTCGTGAAATAAAAAAATGGGCATCAGTATATTTTCATTTGTATTCATATCTCTATAAAGTTTTAATGATTGTTAAACCATTAAAACTCAATTACCGCTCTGACTTCGAAAAGGTGCTGCAACATAGTCTAATTAAAAGTTTAGATATGCACCTCCAAATTCGACATATTAAAGTGTGAAACACCTAATTATTTTTCTAAATCTTTCATTGCACTGCCTATAGAAATATTATCCATATTTATTATCTGAGAAGAAAATATTGCAAAAGGTGTACGATCAACTTAATGACTCGCCAGGGACCTTTTTTTATTATTATTACAGCCTAATTTTGATGCCAATGAAACTCCGTTTTGCGGAGA
The DNA here is from genome assembly GCA_002778355.1 of Clitarchus hookeri. Classification (NCBI taxonomy): domain Eukaryota; kingdom Metazoa; phylum Arthropoda; class Insecta; order Phasmatodea; family Phasmatidae; genus Clitarchus; species Clitarchus hookeri. The sequence continues at coordinate 289,395 of NQII01001798.1, forward strand.
ATTCCCCCACCTCACCACTCTGCCAGCCTTTTTTTTTAAGTGGTGAGGTGAAGGAGTTTTTTTTTTTAAGTTCTTGTACCCCCTATGGTGTGGCGCCTTCACCATCTGAGATTACCCAGCTATACATCTGATACAATACTGACTACTGTAGAGAGTATTTATGCTGGGCTTAAAGGGGTAACATATAGTTGCATCTGCTACTCCTAGATCTGCTAGGAGTACGAGCATTTATTTATTAGCTCAAATTTGGAACAGCTTGGTTGATAAACATACAGTGTGGATGCGGGCGCCTTCACACCCACACTGTAAATTTATCCGCTCAGCCCGGGATTTGAACCCATGAACCTTGCATTAAGAGTCGGAAGTCTTACCACTGAGCTAAACTGGCAAGACACTAGGCAAGGTTCTTCATACAAGTTACATTTCTAGTCCCGCCGAATGAATCACGTCCAGAGCGTGTATACACTGACCTCGACTACATCCTGGTTAACATATTACATCACAGATAGCGCAGCCGTTTGTAGATAGCGAGTCGGTAAGACAGAAAACCACCAAGGGAACTCGCGCGCACTGTGTATTGAAGTCAGATACACTATGCAATTGCATTTATCAATGAGCCTATATTCTTTAGTTTTTTTAAATATGAAACTTTAATGGTTATTTTTAACCCATTAAAGTTATTATATGAGTACTTCCAACCTAAAAATACCTTTTTCTTTAATATAAATATAAGTATCTACGGTCTCATCTCCAAGACCACAGTTCTTTCTGATGAATCAAAATTTATTAACTTACCTTTGTCATCCTTAATTTCAACTATTATTTCCTTTACTTGAGTTGTTTGCACGGGAAAAAATAAGGGATAGGCAGGTTTGTAAAATATTGTTTCACCAAATTCNCCTTGGTTTAAATGTAGCAATTATGCTAGTTTCTCTGTGGTTATATTCATCATGTTTTAATATCATACCATTAGCTATATTACAGTGCATTTTTATTGTTTCAAAGGGAACACATTTTGGAATTGTATTTCAAAAATGGAACTCATTTGATTTCAGGATTTTATTTTCTGTGAAACCCAAAAGTTCTCCTATCGAACCCCATTTTCCTAACTGTAAATCAAACACACATTTACTTTCACCCTGTTTGTTGTCTTATCCAGCTCGAGGGATATGCTATTATTTTCTCCCCCACCCATTGGAACTACTTCAAATGGGGGAATTGTCTTTATAGTTTTTACAAGATCTTTTAAACTATATTGGCCAACAGGAATTTCAACTGATGTTTCCATACCACTCAGGGTTTTTAAAATAGAGCCTATTTTTCACAGGGGTAATGTAAAGAGTTAGGTATGCAGTATAGAACTGAACTAAAGCCACTGAGTGCTCCTCTATCTCTAAAGGATAATGCAGTCTTTTCTTCAACACTGATTTGTTATCTGATAGCTTGAAAACTTTACACATTTATTATTTAAAAAATAATGAATAATCCAAGAAACATGAAACACATTTACTGGGATATTAAAATAAGGATACCAGACAAAACTGTATTGACAAAACGTCATGGAGAATTAATGCCTAATAATATTAGATGTTTGATAGTGGGCCCTAGTAATTGTGGAAAAACCACACTTATGATAGATAATTTTATATATTCCCCAGGATGGTTGGACTTTGGTACTTTATGTGTGTGTTCAAAAAGTCTGAACCAACCTAAATATATAGCTTTAAAGGAAGATACAGAGGTAGCAGCAAAATTAAAAATCTGAACCAATAGCATACTTTTTCCCTACAAATGAAGAAATTGTTACGGTGGATGAATGTTGTAATTACTCTGTTGTGGTTTTTGATGACGTCATACTTGAAAATCAGGACAAAGTAAGAGATTTCTTCACTCGCGGTAGGCACAAAGACATTGATTGTTTCTATTTAGCTCAGACATACTCAAAAGTGCCTAAACAGCTTATAAGAGACAATGCCAATTTTCTTTGCATATTCAGACAAGATAATACAAATCTTAAACATATCCATAGCGATTTCGTTGGTGGCGATATCCCATTTGAGAAATTTAGGGAGAATTGTTAAAATGTTGGGATAAGGAATATGGTTTTGTTACAATAGACACAACTCGTAAGTTGAATAATGGTAAGTATTGTAATAAAGTTAAAGACTTTTTAAATCCTTAGATTATTAGCACATTCATCGAAAGGCTGATATATGTTAACACTTTTCAAATTATGGTATAATTTAATAATTCCTTTATAATCTTCTGATTTAATTATTATTTCATTTACTCTTCCACTCCTCATAAAAATGTATTGTGTTTGATTATTACCCATATAAAATAATTTGTCCTTTGAACTGTATTTCCCAACTAAACGAATAACATCAATTCTGTTGAACTGATAGTACTCTAAATTGACTGCATCATTAGGAGCAATAGGATTTCCCAGGTTTCTAAGCCTTTTGTTTTCAAAATCTATATTATTATCTTCTTCCAAGCAGGTAAGAAAGGCTTTATCCAAGGATCTTTTATTTCTTGTCAGTGTGGTTATAAAGTCACTGAACTGTGGGGGGGAAACAAAATCATTAGGATTGATCTTCTCAGTAGTTGTATCATTATCCCGGTGTTCTTTAATTTGATCTTCAATCCAAGAGGTCATTAATGCATTTCCACATATATCCATCGTTTATTAATAGTAAAATAATTTTTGGAAATTTAAAATTATGTGAAAAGTGATTTAGCACAATGACACACAAATGGCCACAAATTACTTGGTGGAAATTTTGAATTCTGCTATCGTTATAAATAATATTACCACCGAGATACGCAATCAATTCCCGGGGTGGATCTCCACCAAATGAGTCGAAAAAATATTTTTTATTGGATTCTTTCCAGTAGCATACCCAGTTGTTCCAAAGTTTTTTGAAACATCTNGGGGTGGATCTCCACCAAATGAGTCGAAAAAATATTTTTTATTGGATTCTTTCCAGTAGCATACCCAGTTGTTCCAGAGTTTTTTGAAACATCTAGGTTAACAATCCCACATTCCTTATCAAGCAGCGTGTTAGGCAGCTTATCAATCATAAATACACCTCGAAAATTTTTAATGTTTAATTTTTTAACCATTTTATCAATATCAAAGTTACTGAGTAGAGTTACTTTTTTGGCATTCTTCACACCCTTACCTTGTTTTTCCATGGTTAAATTATGTCTATGTTGTTCTTCCAATTCCTGGTTTATCTTCTTAGCATTAATCACGGATGTAGCGATAGATGAAGCACCTCCTGCCAATGCCCCTAGAGCTCCCAATGCTGCAAAAATCAAAGGTAAAAATCCACCCTTGTGAGATGTCAAACCATTTCCAGTCTTCATTTCCTTAGACATTTTCTTAAGTTGTGGAGTTGAGATTGTGATAGTCATACTTTTGCCTTCCTTCAATTTCTTGTTTTTGCGTTCCAGTTGGTCTTTCGTCAGGAAAGAATCAATATTCAAACCCTCCAGCTCCTCGCTAGAAACTTGAAATGCGATGTTTTTTACTTTCATTTATTATACCTAATATTTTTAAAATTTTATTTTAATTCCCCAGCCCAGCTTACGTTTAATATGCATCGCAGATCCAGTAACACCAGCCCACAATCTCTCATTGAGATCAGCATCTGGACTTAACAATCTTTTGAATGCCTTTTTTTCTAGTTCCTTATCAGTTACGTGTCTTTCAGCTAGATCTTTATGGTGATGATAAGCTATATCATGCTCCATTGCAGCTTCATCTAATGAATTAACAGGTTTATCACCTCTCTCAAGTCTCTCTTTTAGTCTGGTACCTGGGCCTAAGAATTTATACCTGGTGCATGCAACTCAAAAGGTAGAGAATTTATTATGTAATTGAGTAATCCTTTTCCATGATGCTCTGACTCCCAGAAAGAAGGGGGTATTATTTTCAACACTCGTATCAGGTATGGTATACCTTTTGGATTATTCACAACAAAGTCACTAAACTTGCTGTTGAGCATATCCATTATTCCGACCCTCTCATTGTGATAGTTATCATTTCCAGCATTCTCTTCGCCATAAATAATGAGAATCCTATGAATGAGCTTCCTAACATCATCCATCCATATATATTCTTTGGGATTGCCTGTATACATCTTTATGCCTGTTCCTGTACGAGGAGAGTAACGGTTTTTCTTTATCATATCGTACACTGGTCTAACGATAGTTTTCCATTTATCGCCCTTGCTTGATTTTGGTGTTCCCGAGTTGGGGTCATTCTTTTGAAAAACTGCATTTGTATCTGTTAGGATATGACTATAGTTTTCATAGTCAGTTGCAGTGTAGTCACTTTCTGATACATCCTTACGAGTTAGCAGTTTCAGCAAACCATCAGTTCCAATGTATGTTCGATCTTTTACAGTAAGTCGGTCATTGTTGAATATTACTTCACTATCGCCAATATACCTTTTGCTTCCTTCAGGTCTTAGACCAAAAACATGATCATCGCAGTTATTTAAAAATTCAGTCACTTCCTCTCCAATAAATGTTATTCTATAGTTAGTTAACGGTGCAATATCGGTTTTCAAATGCTCCAACACCTCAACGCCAGCGTCATAGCGTTCAACGTCATCATCACCGGTATCTGCTTTACCAAACAGTATCCTCTCAAATGAAGTTTCTGTAGGCGTTCGTGGGTAGTCCAAATTCTTTACAGCAAATGGAACAAGTTCCTTGATTAGGTTCTTATTCTCGTTTGTTACGTGCTCAACTTTTTGCCCCAAGTCCTTTATCGCATCTATCAAAGGTTGTTCCTGTCTTTTATTTTTATCATACTCGTCTTTACGTAGTATCCGGAAGGCCTTAAACTTTTCAATTAGTTGTTTTCTTCTCTCAATCATTTATATATATATATATAAATAAATACAATTATATATGTATATATAAAATGAATATTGATAACTTAAATGTGTACTGTCTCAAGTGTAGGAAGCATACACTAAGTGATAAGGTTTCATATGAACTTACAAAGAATGCAAGAATTAAATGTGTTTGTAGATGTTGTGGTGCCAATAAGTCAATGTTCACTGGTGGGAGTATAAAAGACGATATTGCAAATGAAATTCATAAACCAATGCGAAAAAATTTCCCCAGGAGGGCTGTTCTATCTTTTGGCATCGACGATCTCTGGCAGACTGACTTGGTTGAGATGGACTCTGGGTCATTAAAATGTATACACAGTCTTAACAAGGTGTTTAAGTATATGCTGACTGTGATTGATGTTTTTTCCAAGTATGCATGGACAATACCTGTCAAAGATAAAACAGGTGAAAATGTTACTTTAGCATTTAAAACTATTTTGAATGGCCGCAGTCCTATGCATTTACAAACAGACGAAGGGAAAGAATTTTACAATAAATCATTTAAGACATTAATGGTCAATAACAACATAACACACTATTCAACATACAACGGAAAGAAAGTCAGTGTTGTAGAAAGATTTAATAGAACATTGAAGGAGAAAATGTGCAAGATACTGTTCACAGCACAATCAGGATGAAACTTGCCAATGTAAGCGCAAAGAATGAAAGGTCTACTCTAATGAACATGTACAGCAGAGAAAGAAAAATGGCTAAAGCACGGTTTGCTATAGGAGATAAAGTCCGTATAAGTAAAAGTAAAGGCCTGTTTGAAAAGGGGTATACACCTAACTGGTCCACTGAAGTATTTAAGGTATGTGATGTATTGTACACGCACCCCATAACATACAGAATAAAAGATTTGAAAAGTGAGTCCATCAAGGGTATATTTTATGAACCAGAGCTGCTTAAGACCCAGTATGATCAAGACTACTTAGTAGAGAAAGTTTTACAAAGGAAAGGAAATAAGCTGCTTGTTAAATGGTTGGGTTTTGATAGTAGTCATAATTCTTGGGTTGATAAGGAAAGTGTAGTTGTTTAAAAAAACTAATGTTTTTTCTATATAATAAATGAGTATACAAAAAATTGAAAGCTATGAACGTCAGTCGTTTCCACCAAACGACCAGACAAAAAACAATTTAAATGAATACAACAAGTGCATTGAGTTTGATATTCCTGTTGGCGATGCATTTACACATCCGAATGATGCTTATGTGTACCAACAGCATAAGCCAACTAAAAGAGATACAAATGCGGGCTATGAAAAATCTTCAACTATTGACCTTTGTGAGAATTTCTTCCCATTCCAGTTCTCAAGAGTAGAGATCTCTAAGCATGGCAATATAATTGAAAGTATTGACAATCCTGGCATCACTTCGACTATGATGCATGAATTGCTTAGCTCAGAATCGGAATCATCGTACTTGCAACTAGCAGGGGTAGAAAAAGGCAAATATTTTAAGGCAGATGGATATAATGAACTTGTCTATCTATTAAGATATTTGTTTGGGCTTATGAGGGATTGTAATGAAATATTCTGGAAAGGCGGGTACAAGATTACATTCATTCGAAATTCTCATGATGATGTTTCTATTTACAGAAGGCCTAAAACACAAGCAGGATCTGCTGATATTATTCCAGATGCTGGTAAAATTGTTATTGAGAAAATGGAAATCCTGTGGCCAATTGTTGAATACGAACTTAATTATGGAGACGATATTAAAGCAAAACTATACAAACTACACAAAATTACCATCGGTTTCAATTACTGGCAATGTCTTTAAAAACCTGTACCTACTGGTGCAAACTCATTCCAGTTTGATATAAAGGATCAGTTCAATTCAATCCAATTCGATATGCCTGACTTTGTCATTGTTGGCTTTCAGCTAAATAGAAAAGAAAATGCTGATCAAGACAGACATGGTTCAATTTTTGACCATAGTCATGTTAAAAATATTTCTATTAAGAATGGAAGGAATGAAGTGTTCCCTAAAGAGAATTGGAACCTGGATATCGAGGATAAAATTTTCGATAAGATGTACATTGCCTACAATGATTTTAGAAATTCAAAGACTAAGCTAGATACTCCTTACCGTAACAATGAACTATATTATAACCCCGATGCATTTGTTTCTAGGAGACCATTGTATATTATTGATTGTTCTTACAGAAAAACCTCTATTGTAAAGGATCGAACTAATCTGAAACTTACAGTTGATTTTAATAAGCCAATCGAAGCTACAACTATTTGCAATGTGGTGCTAATAAGCCAAAGAAACCTAATTATGATGTTAAAAGTGAAAGAATCACTGAAGCTAATTAGTGCGCAAACATGTATGGTTATTAATTTTTAATGGGTCATTTCCCATTAAAAACATTTGTTTTAAAAATTCAATAATTAAAAACAAAATATAAATGTGATACATGAATACAGCATCAGGCCATGCAGTCTGACAAACATTATGAAAGGTGGTGATCGTATATATATTTCATAGTCTCACTCCTTTTCAATTTTGTAGTGTCCCCATGGTAGTGTATTAATACCATCTTTAAGAATAAATCTTTTGTCATCATCGGAACTTAATGCTTTTTTTCTCAACTCTATTGTAAACAGTTCATGTTTATTAGATCTTATGAGATTCATACTTTTGTACACCACTTCTTTTCCAAACAAGCACTTTTTGTAGTCATCAAAACTTATCTCATTCCTGACTACAGTATTTTTCACACCCTTTGCTCTTTTCTTTACACCACCTTCCACATTTAAGGTATACATTTTGGCTCTTAAACCAATAAATTCTTCCATTATTTTCCCATTACATTCATATTTCAATTTGCCTATAATTTTCTTATTTATTTGTGGCATGTTATATCTATTATTTTTTTGGATAATCACTTGTATCAAAATGATCGATCATTTCTTTCATGTCACTGTAGAAGTCTGGCGTTTTTATACAATATATGTATGAGTCAGTATCTTGATAGCACAGTTCAATATTTCCCCCATACTTTGGTTTCATCACATTATAGTGAAAATCGTACATTAAGGTCTTCGACAAGTCAAGTATGCTCATTCCAACATAAATGGGCTTGTTAAAACACAGCTTTGTTTTATTCATGTGAACTGCGACCAATGAGTCAGTAAATATTGTTCTATCTTTAAAATTTGGTTTAGCCACTAATTTATCCACTTGCTTGCTGCTTGTGCACAACCGTATATCCACTCTGTTTCTAATGTTCTCCATTGTTTTGCCGAATACAGAGTTGTTCATTAGTTTATAGAAGTCTTTTTCAAAATCATTAGATGCCTTCGTTCGCATATTTGTGTTTAGATCAATATAGGACTTGAGCCAGTCTGATTGGTCAAACTCCAGAACTCTATGGATCTTCTTCAACTTCATTCCGAGGGACAGATATTGCTTAAGATTTACGTAGTGCAGTACATATCTTTCTTTGTCATATAGGGTAGTTAATAATTTAGGCATTTTCGAACCTTCAGGTATTCTGTTCTCTGGAGCCAGTGGTAGATCTTTGTGGAGGTCGTGTAGTTCATGCGGATACTCCAAATCAACTTCCAATATATAGCCTTTTGTGGCATCATCTCGAATTTTTGTCACATCTATTTTTGTATTTCTCCACTTAAACCCGCCGTAAGGTAAATACTGACTCATAGCCCATCCATATAAGTTATTGGCATCCAGGTATGCCAGATAAGAAGCTTCAACTGTGGCATCATAATCATTCATGTATTTATTATTTGCTTTGGCATACCTCTTGCAACATTGTGATATTCCACCACGAATACCTTTTTCAATCATCAAAATCATGTTGTAATCCGTTAGTAGTTGTAGTTCTGTTTTAGTATGTTTGAGCATTGCATCCCACGCTAGCCCTGTTGCGGTGAAATACCATGCAGGATCTAGCTTATATGTTTTCAGACATACATCTCTAAAGTTTTCTATAATATCAGTCAATATCAATACATATGTTTTGTTATACAACTGAGTATACTNAGACATACATCTCTAAAGTTTTCTATAATATCAGTCAATATCAATACATATGTTTTGTTATACAACTGAGTATACTCTTCTAAGGATTTGATGTTGAAAGTTTTCCACACCTTTTTTGCAAACTTGTAGTCTTCATCTGTAATACCACATTTGTTGAGTTTGTTGTAAAATGCATTCTTATTAGGCAGTGATGTCTCACAAAACTTTTCAACACTATCCATGTAGTCATATGGATAAACGCCTTTCCTTATAACAAGATCTAGAAGTTCATTGGAAAAATGCTTACTCGTTTCCCGGAATTGACTTCTGGAAAGATTGCTAGAGAGTTTATCGATGCTGCTAGCCATAAATTTCAATGAGTCAATAAATCTTAGATTTACACCCTCACATACATGTTTAGTGAAAGAAATATATTTTTCCTCATTGTTGGGAATTAGATCAATTTTATTTTCATCGATGCCCAGCTCCTTTACAAATAAATGTGTGTCATATCCAGATAGATTGTGTATAAACACAGGAACAAAACATGGATTTCTATAGAATAAGTTACAATCTTTGTGTGCGGCTCCTCTAAATTTACCTGTAAGGGGGTCATGGTCTCTCACAGAGTCTCGATCCAAAATATTTTCACATATATTANACAGAGTCTCCATCCAAAGTCTTTTCACATATATGACAATGGGTGGCTGTATAATAACCAATCTGTTCTTTCTTGGTCAAGGGAATCATTGGTTTTTCATTTTTGTAAACATTTCCTATTGCCATTGCTTCGTCCATTAACATCTTGACGAATACCATAGATGCATCAGATCCTTCATAAGTTACTGGTGATTTGTAGTATTCATGTTCATATTTTATATAGTAACTGAAACTAATGGGCTCGTATTTTTGGTATGGCTTCGTGTAGGAGTCGTCGGGATTTGGTTGGCAAGTGTCGATTTTAGTTAACAAACACTCAAAATCGGCATATATCACAAAAGGGACTCTCAAAGAATGATTTTTGTTCTTGAATCTTAGTATGTTATTTCCTTTATGTGGAAGTTCGACTCTAACTCCATCATGATCTCGACAGTCTTCTTCGTGAACATTTAGCTTGCTTTCAGAGTAGAAGCGTTGCAAACATCTATCACATATGTATATTTTATGACCATTTCTTGTCACCTGTGACGAAATAAGTCTCGAAAAACTTTTTATCCAGCAGTAGTGGTCATTCTTTTCAGCTTTGATATAGAGTAGGTTAATATGCTTATCCGCCTTATTTTTTGTTATTTTTAGTGGATAGATTATATATTCCTTGTTGTCCTTGTTTTCTTTTTCTTCATATGCATATACATTAATTGATAACCCGCTCCTTTTCTCAAAGGTTGGTATGCTATCTAATTTCATAGGAAATTCCAGACCCTTAAGTGCTTCGTCAAACTCATGTTCATGATCCAAATACTTAGTCACTCGTTGGGGATCCTTTTGTGCTGGATGTAGTGCGGATAGAATAGACCACAAAAAGCATTTTTGATCACTGTTCTTTACATTAATTACTGCTTGCTTGGCCTTGATTTTTTCTGGAAGATCAACATAAGAGCTGCCCTTAAGTGGAACATATTTATTTATTCGCACCTCTAGTTTGAATATCCTATTGAGCACCCACTGAGAGCCCTTTGCTTCAAATGCACCCATCTCAGCTATGATTTTTAGTGTGCTATCGGTATAATATTTTTCTAGATTAGTTGATTTAAGAATAATTTCGTTCTTGGTTTTAAAAGAGCTTTCTACATATTCGATATTGTCACCAGTTCCTCTTTTGTACTCCGCGAAAAGTTTCATGTTCACTTTGAGGTCCATTGATTTTAAATGTTTATTAATTATGTTGGTGACAGATCCTTTTATATCGTTTAGAAAATGATTCGGGTCTTTGTATGCATTCACATTCTTTACAGCATAAGTCTTGATCCTACTTTTAAATGCTGTTTCAGTTTCTTCTACACTGAATCTGAGTGTGTATTTGTGTACTTTGCTCCTCAAGTGACTTTTTATGAGAGATGGTTTGTAATAGTGGTTACAAGCCCCACATTGAACTTGCTTATCTCTTGGTAACTTCTGTTTTGATATAAGCCTTTGCGGTATTTTAAAAATTTCCCATGCATTTGTAGGTTCTTGCACTGGTGCAAGACCTTTGTGCAATCTACTTCTCAAATTACTTTTTATTAGAGATGGTTTGTAATAGTGGTTGCAAGTTTCACACTTGACAAATGGTTGTTGAGGATTCTTCTTATTTCTTTTCATAAAAACATCACGCTTAAATTTATATTCGTTCCAAACATTACCAGTTGCATTAGCCTTTTTCATTGCCATGGTAGTCTTCGTATAATTAGACATCAGTATATTTTCATTTGAATTCATATTCATTTATTATATTTATTTTTTATTTTTTTATTGATTTCACGAACGCATTCTAAGTATACATTTTCATTCCCTTAAATAAAAAAAGTACGGCTGGTAATTCTAAGAGCACCTTTTTCTAAACACATTTATCAACGCAACTTTTTTTGCACTGCACGCACCCGTATCAACATTCTCATAAGGTATGGTTATTTTTAACCCATTAGCAATTAAAAGTGGGTTGAAAATATATGGTTATTTTTAACCCATTAGCATTTAAAAGTGGGTTGTGCTAAAATCGACATTTTATATCTACTAAGGTATTAAATAATTTCTTATGAGTATTTATTAAACATGAGCTACTGTACTAGTTATACACATACACCAACCAACACATATTATACAAGTATGCTTCAATATCCATTACATTAACATAAGACAAATATTAAGTGCTATCAAAGAATCAATTTTTTTAAATACTTATTTTACTGTGGAAAATAAGAACTTGTTAAGGAAACAAGTTATACACCAGCGCATATATTACACAAGTGAAGAGTTCATGCTTCAATATCTATCATGTACACCTGAGAAAAAATTATTTAGTGCTATTAAAGAATAATTTATTTTACGCTGGAAAAATCGCGCCTCTAGCTACTCTTCCACCTCGGCACCAATGGCAATGTGAATTAAATAATAGTATTGCTGCTGCACTAAGTGTTTGATAAATTCATACATGCTTCAATATTCATTATGTACATCTAAGAAAAAAAATTTATCTTACGGCGGAATATACTGTAAAGGTATTTAATGAATTCATATTAATAATTATATAAACCTGCAAAATTATATTTTATGTTGGGGGATATTAAATTTGTGTATTATATCACAGTATAGATGCTGCAAACAGTTATTAATAAATTCGTATGCATAATAATTATATAAACCTGATAAATAACACCACCCGTCGTTTTTGAAATTGGGAAGAATCTGAGATATCCCTCTCGGACATGTCATCTATCCGTTGTGCCACTGCAGCACCCCATCGATTTTGAAATGGGGAAGACTCTGAGATTACCCTCTCGAACATGTCATCTATCCATTGCGTCACTGTGGCACCCCATTGATTTTGAAATTGGGAAGACTCTGAGATAACCATCTAGAACATGTCATCTATCCGTTGCGTCACTGCGGCACCCCGTCGATTTTGAAATTGGGAAGACTCTGAGATAACCCTCTCGAGTATGTCATCTATCCCTTGCATCACTGTGGCACCCCATCGATTTTTAAATTGGGAAGACTCCGAGATAACCCTCTCGGACATGTCATCTAACCATTGCGTCACTGCGGCACCGCATAAATTTTTAAATTGGAAGACTCTGAGAAAACCCTCTCGAACATGTCATCTATCCATTGCATCACTGTGGCACCCCATCGATTTTGAAATTGGGAAGACACTGAGATAATCCTCTCGAGCATGTCATATATCCGTTGTGTCACTGCGGCACCCCGTTGATTTTGAAATTAGGAAGATTCTAAGATAACCCCCTCGAACATGTCATCTACCCGTTGCATCACTGTGGTACCCCGGGAATGCGAGAGCGTAAATTTTAACATGCGCTCTGTCCGTTGCGACACCGCGGCACACCGCCGAAATTGAATGTGAAGGCGCGAAGTTTATATCACATTTGGGAAGACTCTGAGATAACCCTCCCAGCTTGGAATGCAAGTGCGTGACGTTTAACATGCACTCTATCCGTTGCATCACTGCGGTGGCCCGCCGCAATGGAATGCGAGAGCATGAAGTTTAGATCGTATTTGGGAAGACTCTGAGATAACCCTCCCAGCTTGGAATGCAAGAGTGTGGCGTTTAACATTCGCTCTATCCGTTGCATCACTGCGGCGCCCCGCCGCAATGGAATGCGAGAGCGTGAAGTTTATATCGCATTTGGGAAGACTGAGATAACCCTCCCAGCTTGGAATGCAATAGCATGAAGTATGGTAGGGGTAGACTATGAGAAAACCTCTCATAAATCCTCATTTCCCAAAAATGAGTCATTTAGCTACATTGTAGTCTCATTAAAATTTTTTTTATAAAAATAAAATGTTAACATTTTTTTTGAGAAATTTGGGAAATTTTGACTTTTTTTGGGGGGGACGGGGAAAAAAGGGATATTTAGAGGGAAAAACGGGAAAAACACGTAATGTGGAATGCAAGAGCATGATGTGTCCCTGTCACGAACCTGTGTTTGAAACAACTATTTATAACTACTGAAGTTAAGCAGTGTGTAAGAGGCTTCTGTAACAATATGTGCGAGGCTTGAAGTTCACAATCTGACAACAAAGCCCCCGAAGCGATAGAAGCGTGCCAATGTGCGAGGAATTCACCACGATCATTGTGTCCCACCAAGTCCAGCCTTTCTTATTTAATTTTTTGCGGCAATAGTCCAGCAGTGTGGCCCGGCTAGCTGCCTTCGCCGACAGAACTAATTACCTGCTGCAATAAAAACTTACGGAAAGCAATTTGACGGCCATTAAAATTCATTTAACACTTTGAATCCATGCTTGGTTTCTTAATTTTGGCCATTGTGTATTCTTCCGCTAGATGTTGAAATTACCATCGCCATGGAGCTGATAACAAGCACACATGCGCTGATCGAACGACACAGTGAAACTACTATACGTGCGAACATAACATATTATAAAATTATATATTGACTCTTTCCCCGACTTTTGGCCATTACGAAGTTAGTGATAATATTTCCATTGCGATTATTTTCAGACTAAGTCTGAGCATCATGATGGTGAACATTGCGAAAAATGTTCCCATCTCTACCGTCTCCTTGCGGTTATTTGCATTATGATGATATTTATCAATATGATCTTATTAATTATGATATATCTTTGCTACGCTCGGCTTTCGGCGAAAGTGACTTATGCTGCTGTGTGCGATTTTCAACACACTGCCAGTACGAATCCAAACCCATTTGAACCAGTGTCATAAAAAACCTCTGCCTGGGCCATTCCAGGTCAGCCCGTGCTCCTACTTTCTTTCTAAGACACTAACTTGTGTGGTTCCACGCGAACATGTAAGTACAGGCAGTTCGTGGTAAAATGAGCACTTTCTAAATCCCTGCTTAATATCTACTTGTATGGATATTGGGTATTCATCCCCATATATAGGATGGTCCACCTAACGTGGACACCCCCAAAATTTCCGGAACGGTTGCAGATCACGAAATGCGGTTTTCACAAAATGAAATTAAATACGGGGGCAAGTAATTTGAGGCAAACTGAGTATTCGTAACATGTGTGATTTTTCTCCTGTAAACATACATTTATCTCAAAGGCATCTGAAAGTACGTGCAAGGAGGAATTCAGTGATATAGCTAATGCAATGAAAAGTAACACAGAAACGCCAAGAAATAATGTGAAAATATTATTATGTTAAGTGAGCTGGTAGCCAGGGCAGTGGACCTGTACTCACAACTGTAAGAAACACGCGCCGCGACTCATCCTGGCGGGACCGCTTCCTTATATGTATAGCAGCGCAGCGCAGCGCAGCGCTTACCTAATGGGTAAAGGCGTACTGAACGCGAAACTGGACAAAGGAGAGATCCATAGCGGAGGGAAAACGGGCAATGTGAGTGCAAGTCTGATATCAATACATTACATTTTATTCATATTCCAACATAATTCAGGAGATTTGTTTCCTAGTCATCAACAGTACTGAGTAACGAGTGCGTACAGATGCCCAACAAAAATTGAACAAACCAATCTAGGGAGAAATGCAATCGCATCTGCATGCATAGTACACAAGAGCACAGTTATGGTTGAAACACTTCACATTAGATATTTTCACAACACGTGCTCGATGGGTTTACCATCGACAGCAATACACATATGTAAACGCACATGTAGCGAGCGATGAAGTATGGCCCTATGATGTAGTCTCCAACGATTCCACACCACACATTCAATTTCCACTGTCGCTGGTGCTCCACGTGCCGGACCCAACGCAGATTCTCTGTCGCCCAGTAATACATATTCCGTAAATTTACGCGCCCATGGTTCGCGAAGTTCACTTCATCGGTCAATAGTATGTTTTTAGGAAATTGCTGTCGTCCCTTACAGACATCAGAACAAACCTACAAATGGGAACACGCTGCTGTATANTCACTTCATCGGTCAATAGTATGTTTTTAGGAAATTGCTGTCGTCCCTTACAGACATCAGAACAAACCTACAAATGTGAACACGCTGCTGGAAATCACCTTCATGTGATGCCTGATGAAGAGTCGCGTGATTTGGATCGAATTTCCGTTGGAGCAATATCTGTAAAACACTTGTTTTACTTATTCCTGCGAACCTGGAAAGTTCTTGCTTACCTATGTGGGAGTTCGCATCGACATGTGCCAACACACCGTATTGATGCGTCTCGCACGTAGTAGTCTTTCGTCGCACTCGTATTGTGGAATTCCAACCATCTCGTGACAAGAGATGTGTGCAAATTCTTCGTATCGTTTGCCGTGAGATGTGCGTCCGATAAGGATACGTTTTACTATACATTTGGACGGCTTGCTTGGCAATTCTGACACACTCACCGTAAATAAGTAGAGCGTCCAGTTGGTGCTCATTCGTGAACTTCATTACGTAACTTACCATAACAGATTACGGGGACTGGTGCTATTAGGAGACTGTCCCGCCAGGATGAGTCACGGCGCGTGTAACTTCCTTAAAGCTGTGAGTACAGGTCCACTGCCCCATGCTACCGGCCCACTTAACTATTTGCACATTATTTCTTGGTGTTTCTGTGTTACCTTCCGTTGAATATGCTATATCACTGAATTATTCTTTGTACGTACTTACGCCTTTGAAATAGATGTATGTTTCCAGGGGAAAAATCATATGTGGTTTTATTATTTCTGTCCATACACGTGTTCCGAATAGTCACTTTGCGGCAAATTACTTGCCTGGTACGTAATTTCATTTAGCGATAACAGCATTTTGTGAACTGCAACCGTTCCGGAAATGTTGGGGGTGTCCACGTTAGGCGGACCAAACTGTATAATTTACATTGCCGTCAATCTGATAACTTTAGTCATGCGTCTGTAAAACTGTGAAATTATTAGAAAAGTAATCTTTCACAAATGTGTTAATTATTACATGTACATGCATAAAAACGGAAATCAAAAGATATCATACGCATATTCACAAAACACATTTTAATTCAACGTTCAGACATATAAATCCTTTTCCTCCAGCATTACCAACATTAATGGGCGCATGCCAATCAGTGTGTCCGTTAAAATATATGCAGGTAGGGACAGTGCCATTTCTCAAACGTTGCTTTTAAAAGTGCTCAGTTAACCGTGGACAGAATTGACTAAAAATGGTTTTTAAAAATAAGCGAATTTCATAACATTACGCTCACAATTTTTTTTTTAAATTACATAACTACTTTTCTCAATTTGTCGCCGACAGTATGCCAACCGAAGATATACCCATCGGCGGGAGCGGAATATCTTCAGTTATCTTAGTAAGAGAAGAATAAATATACATGTTACGTTGGTCATTTGTCTATCAGCTCAATGGTGCCAGAAATATACGGAAGAGATTACAGAGCTACCTTTTGTCGACCGAGGAATTTGGCTTTAACTTTTTTTTTTGCCGCGTCAGGTAGAAAAGATATGTACGACTTTTAGTCCAAAAGTGATTATTAAGGGTTTTATACGCCCTCAAAAATGGGGAAAAACAAGCAATCAGTTTTTAAAAATCAGAAACTATGAAGATGAAAAAAACTAATTCAAATAACATATCAGCAAAAAAAGCCTCCGAAAAGGTAATTGTAAATAACATCGCCAGTAAGAAACGAAATAGGAACAGCTACCCTCAAATCGAAGTAGATGTTGTAGCCCTGAGTATTGGCTTAAATTACAAAACGTATTATTAATTCGCGAAGAATACATTTTGTTTCAAACGCTCATCTTTAAAATTAACGCATTAGGGCGAAATTTTCTTAACATGGGATTTCCTATTTAAATTTCGCAGCTGCCAACCGGTAGTCCTACTTAGTGCGAGCCGGCTGAGGGAAAGGCTAGGGTTTTAAATGTTAAATTATTTTAGGCGTGTCTCAGCTACATTTCACAAATATCGCTTTAAAACACAAACACTTTCAGCCCTTTTAATTATGTTAAAAGAGAACAAGTACGAGTAACCGATAGTGTATGTAATTTTTTTATGGTTATTAAGTCTATAAATATTCATTTACTCGCATTTTTTGAATTTTTTCCACGAAAAACTTTTTGTAGCAATGTGGTCCGGGCAAAGGACAAAGTGCCCTTGTTCGAAAACGATGTAATAAGTGACCGAGACATGCCTAATACCATTTACATGTAAAGCCCTAACCTTTCACTTGGCCGGTTCCGCTCCGCACTAGGCAGCTGCGTTTAGAGCCACCCCAATCTCTCGACTAAATTCTTGGTTTTAGAGTGCGCAGCACAGGTTGGATGTTCCGCAAAAGCCGCGCGCGTGTGGCAACACCGCGTACAGGCTGTGACCACAAACAAATCTCTACTGCCGTAACATGTCTGTGTTACGCTGCGCCTTGCACAACGATTGACTTTCCTTTCGATAGCTCACGGAGTGTGTTCCTTGTGTCGCCACGCGAGTTACGACAGTTTGGTCGCACCCCCTCCCTCCATGGTAGCGCGCGCGCGCACACACACACACACTTTCCGCTTCAAATGAAGACAAACTAGTCCTCCTTTATTCCACGTATTTTCACGGTTGAACTGGTAGCAAGTTAGGCAAAATCGTCAATCTCGCTTTTGCTGGTGCTGTGTTGTTTGCTGACGCAGTGCACCGCCTGTAGGTGTTGCAGTCTTTGCATGCTGCCGTTGTCACTAGAAGGGCAACAAATTCGAAATTTAGTTCACAGGAAGTTGTGCAAACGCTGTTTAATTCGTGTTTAATTTTAGTTATGGTTAACTTTACCGGAAAATTAAGCAACTTAATGGCGTTTTTAAAACGTTGACTCGTCATTTCTTCACGGGGGAAAAAAATCTTTTGAAATGTNAATTAAGCAACTTAATGGCGTTTTTAAAACGTTGACTCGTCATTTCTTCACGGGGGAAAAAAATCTTTTGAAATGTGTCGGAGACGAGCTTACAAATTAAACAAACACAAATAAAATTGAGAAAAAAAAAAGCTGGTTATTTTTGTTTTGCATGAAATGCTGTGATCATTATTTGGGAATAAGTATTTAGTTTTGATGNAAAAAAAAAGCTGGTTATTTTTGTTTTGCATGAAATGCTGTGATCATTATTTGGGAATAAGTATTTAGTTTTGATGTCTTAAATTATTCCATCCTGAATATGTATACCTGGATAAGAAATAAAAAACCTCTTGTCCGCGGGATGTAACACGCATACCTCAAGGCACCTGGATTTATTTGTTTTGCATTATTAACTTTGATACAACTTTTGCGAAAATAGTATACTGGTCTGAAGAATCGCAAAATATGAAAGCAATGACTTCATAGCAGGATTATGTTTCTTCGACACAGTGTTCCATTCCCATTGCAATAATATTTGGCAAGTATATGCTTTTCTTNCATAGCAGGATTATGTTTCTTCGACACAGTGTTCCATTCCCATTGCAATAATATTTGGCAAGTATATGCTTTTCTCAGGGTTGCCAGATGCATTGTTTTTGTCTCCAGCAGTACACTAAAGATCCGATTTACTGCACAAACTGATTCAGTTACAAAATTTGACAACGGTCATAGCATAATTTTAAAAGACGTGTATTATTTTCAAAGTACGCTCTTCGTATTCTGATAATCCAAAATTCCAAAAGAATAAATGTTTATTTCAAAGTGTAAACATGTGCCATGGGCATGAAATTGAGATATCAACGATACGTAGTTTATTTAACTTACTGAACCACACTTTTCGCTCATAATACAATTTAATTGCGCTTTTCATAAAAGAAAGTACTTCCAGGCAAGAATACTAAGTATGGCACGTTTAAACAACTAGTACAATTAATAAATGCTAGTCTAACATTTTGTTTCTATTCAGTAGATGTTTTAGTTTCTAAGACTGGTTCATTAAATGAGTGTGTATACGTGTATATACAGTATATGTACTGCTAGACATACTCAAAGAAACCCCGAGCAATAACCTTACCCCCTCTTTATAATATCGAAGCAGCAACCTCAAGGCCGTGCGGGTAGTCCCGACGAAACATGTACAAGCGAAGTACATGCAAACTGAAGACATTTCTATCTACTAAGAGTTAACGCGACAGCGAAACCACGCGAGACAACAGACATACTGTACTAGCCAGCGCCGTCCCTACGGAAGCGAGCTCAGGTGCAAGAACTTAGCGAGGCCCTTCCTTCCCTTCCAAACTAGTTAATCCTCCCTTCCCACAACGCAATCACCTTTCCAACAATATGCTCTGCACTCGACCGACCGCGCCTCGCGTCCAACTTTTTACTGGTGAAATATTTGTCATTTTATAAATAAATATGTTCAAATATATAAATTCTATCGTGAAATAAATAACGCACAACCAAACGAATGTTAAATATTTTTAATCAAATAAAAAAATCTTTTTTTTCCGGGCGCGAGGTCCTGCGTGGCCACACATGTCGCACACCCCTAAGGACGGCTCTGATACCAGCGGAATCAAGGACATGGCGTGATGTAAAAGAAAATGTGCTTGAATTGTTCTTATGCTTTGTCGGTGGTAGGAATACGTGTTATGTTGTGAAACAGACTGCCCTGTTCAACTCACTGGCCATCCCTCCCACGATGTCTTCGTCCAGGCAACTCAGTGTGTGTGTCACACTGAAGGATACTACAGCGCTCAGTATCGAGGTCATTAGATAAGTGTGTGGAGCAGTAACTTACCTCATCAATTTACGGTGGGTCGAAAATTCAACATCTCCAACACATGTCCCGTTTTAACTTTGCGAATATCTGGCAACCCTAGCCCCTCTCCAGGACCCGAAGTAGACAACCGAAGCATCTAAGTAAACTCAGATATTCGTTGGACTTTCTTCATAAGCGAAGCTGATTACAAGAAAAGCAAATAAATAAAACGTGCAATAATACAAATGTAATGTGCACACAAAATTTTTTAGACAAAGTCGCACTAAAACTTATGCAAAATAAATACTAAAAGTTCAGTATTTACGCAAATATGTAAAAATAAATGTGCAGCAAAAAACATGCAAAATAGACGACAACACTCAACAGAAGGATACAAAAAAAATAGATCTTAAAATGTCCTTTAAAAAGTGCTAAAATTGCTGATTAACTGCATACAGCTTTTAAAAAGGTTTTAAGGTAGATCTACACTATGTCTGCTTCCTTCTTTCCAGGCTCGTCGACACAATGAAGAGGCGTGTTTTCAAACCTTCTAGACTCCAGCTCATGTGTCTTAGCGTACTGCTCTTTCCATAACCACAAGCGCCGAATCTAGACCAAATAGAGATAACAGTGGTATAATGGACGGACTAGTCGTCTCCCACCGCAGAGAAGTGGGTACGACTCCCAGCCGGATCAGCTGGGTTTTCGCATCTAGGGAACGTGGCGGACGCTGCCGATGGCCAGCGGGTTTTCTCGGGTCACTCCAGGTTTCCCCTGCCCTTGCATTCCGCCGCTGCATTTCACCCTCATCGGCGCTCAACATCTCGCTGTTAAGCATGGACCAAAATATTTCAACGGAACTCTAGAAGACCAACATTTTCACCTCTCTCCCTACCATTCAAATAATTTTCAAGTAACACGATAAGCCTATAACGCGGAAGACTGCAAATATTTTATGTCAGTGGTGGTGTGTGTGAGTTAACGACTGTTTCACGTAATTTATTTTCACTGGATCGAAACCAATAAACCTCATCACCTTACCCATCCAGTTATTTGCCGAAGTGGCTGCCTACGTCCATAACTAATCACACAAACGGTTTAGTTTTTGCAAAATAACAATTTCACTCAGTTAATTTCATAAATGTAGTATGTTTGTTTAAAGTTGGTAGGAACAACGTACAAAGAAAAATAAAACTGAAGTTCACGTATACAAAGAAAACAAATACTTCCTACTTGAAAAATATATTCTAATCAAATTTATTTCAGTTACACAAGTTACGGTATTATTTGCAATTTCTCTTCACCGAGTATAGAGAAAAAGGTAAAAAAAGGCCCTTGAGGTAGGATTTCTGCTATATACATATCTTATCTTTGCATTGAGACAATAAGATATGATGGTGCGTCAAATTACATAACTGCTCGTATCACGATTCTAGTTTTAACTCATGATATTTGTAAAGATTACTTTATTGCGAAACAGAAATATTATAATAGATTAACTTCTCATTAAAAATATAGCTGCATTTTATACCATTCCACGTTAAGTCCAGTCCACAGCATATAATTATATAGGCATAGTGTGTTTCCCTGCAAGTACGCATTACTCAATGAAGAGTTAATTCTGGTCTGTCAGTGACGAAACCGATTTGTCTTGTGAGTGCATGGTGTTGCTACAAGAACTGGGCACGGATCTTTTGTTTCGAACACGGAGCTATTAAAAGAGGAGATAAAGCAACAAACCTCGTGCACTGTTCAAAGAAGCACGGACATATACACGTAAACATATGCTTTTTGCCGTCGCAATAAACTGTAACAGTTTTTGATACATTCACAAGAGTTCAAATATTTTAGCTTTTCGTCTCAACGCTCTCCGTCCGAGAATAAACAAATCTAATTTGGCCTATAGTTGGCTTGCTTAATTCATCAAAAATTTACTGGTGATTATTACAACAAAATCAGGCAACAATAATAGTTTAAAATTTCATTGCTGCAAAGATAAGGAACCATTCTTTCTCACCCCCCTCCCCCAGGAATAAAAATTCCAGTAACGACGCAATGTCTGCACAAGAATGCCTATCAGACAGCCACTGGTCGCATATGAAAGAAGAATGCATATATTTCGTAACACTTTAAAATATTTTGCTTTCGTTCAGGCATTCTTATTTACATGTTTTAAAAATCACTGAAACCCTTGAAATAAAAATCGTGTTTGTAACCATAAGTATTTTAACGGATAAACTGACTGGCATTCTCCGAGTAAAGTTGGCAGCAATGTAGGAAAAGTATTTCCATGTCTTAACATTGTATTAAAGGCGTGAAATTAAAGTTAACGGACATAAAATGTATCTAACGTACTTCCTTTTGTTTGATGCACACGAGAGCAATAATTAACATATGAATAACATATTTTCGTACCCAACCGTTTCAAAGTTACATTTGATCAGCGGATGAATAAAGTCATCAGGGTGTTACGAGTTGTGGTCAGGCCCTTATCTGAGCGGCCTGCCTGATCACACCTTCACTTATTTATCCAGGACACGGGCCGTGATCGCTGAAATTAGTTATGAAATCGCAAACCACAGAAATCCCCCCCACCGGCCAGTAAACGGGGACAACGCAGCCGATATGGAACAGTGTAGTCCGTGGGCGTTGTATTTTGTCGTCGGGCCACTGAAGATGGATGTGTCCGGCCGTCGACTTGCGCCATCTCAATCAGCCTCCGGAATCATGAACAAGGCGGGGACTCTCCAATTAGGATTTACTCAGAACGTGGCTGGTTAAATCTTTATAAAATAATATAATTTAATATTTCAGTAAATTTGTATAGCTCCCCCAGGTATATATTTCAATATAAATATGATTGAATATGAATTCAATCATATTTATATTTAAATAATATTGTACAACCTCAATGTTAAATAAACTTCTTTTATATAATGTGCATTACATAACTCTTATCAATAACTTGTTACGCCCTTATATCCTCGTTAAGGATCAAATATCAACATCATAAGGGCCACGGCAATGTTAATTGTACAAATGGTAGAAGGATACAAAATAGGCACAAAAGTAGNCTTTTATATAATGTGCATTACATAACTCTTATCAATAACTTGTTACGCCCTTATATCCTCGTTAAGGATCAAATATCAACAAAATATCAACATCATAAGGGCCACGGCAATGTTAATTGTACAAATGGTAGAAGGATACAAAATAGGCACAAAAGTANAAATATCAACATCATAAGGGCCACGGCAATGTTAATTGTACAAATGGTAGAAGGATACAAAATAGGCACAAAAGTAGAGCCTAAGCCGGAATGTCACAACTGTTCAATTGACCATGACCAACCTATAATCGCCTTTACATAAACGGAAGTAAAAAATATTAATTTTAATTTCTTTATTTTCGTGTCAGAAACGATTGAAGCACAGTTACAACTATTATTATGAAAAACATTATATAATTTTTGACCAGAAGTTGGCCACATCCAGCGATTCTCCGAGACTTGAAGTAGCCTAGGTCGTTTTCTGTGCATCAAGTTGGACATAGTCGACATTGAGGCACGTGTCTGACAGTCTGGTCTTCTCCGCAATCGCATTTGATGTCATTTTGAGTTCCTTTGATGTTCTTAAGTAGTTTATTCTGAACCTAAACCTTTGCACAGGGAGTTCATGTTCATAGAGCAGGTGGGTTCTCTCTTGTTCCACTTTCTTCCTAACCTTGTTCGCTGCTACCTCTTTTCGAACAGTGGGTGGTGCTACTCCTGCAAGGGCATAAAACTGGAGTGGACTGCAAATGGCCTGTTATCAATATGCAAGTGTCGTTGAGAGCTACATAGGTATACATGTATGGTATGAGATGAATTGTACCAGACAGGACAGGCGTACTCTGCAGCCGAATAGCACAGTGCCATTGCCGAAGTTCGGATCGTTTGTGGTTGACTACCTCACTGTGATCCAACCATTTTTCGCAGTATATTGTTACTTTTGGAAACTTTCAACTTGCAGTTCATGCTGTGCTTTTTGAATGTGAGAGATCTCTCGAGCGTCACTCCTAGGTATTTTGGAGTGTCACAATGTTCTAGTTCAACGCCTGACCACACTATCTTTATCCTTCAAAGGGCGTCCCTATTTTGTCTGAAAAAAAAAAACCAGTTTTTTAATAGACAGTAAACTGATCTCCACAGCTTTCAAAAGCAGTTCCGAGACTTTTTCACAACCAGCGCCTGTTTTGTGACGACAGTGTTCGCTTGGGTATTAAGACCATACTACAATCGACATAACCATGTCAGCAACAGTAAAATTCAATAGGCCTAGTAATACCCAGTAGTATTACAGCTGCATAGCAAGTTGACGAATTTTTTATGCGCAGCTAATTAGAATCCACTTAATTAGTATAAACGTCAAATTCACTTACAAATCTGTACATTTCCGGTCGCGAAGCTCAAAGTATATTTGACTCCAATTATTATTATTTTTTTTTTTGCACGTGGTTCGTGAAATGAAATCTGCAACAGAAAAATTTTTTGTATTCAGCATGACTGTTTACTAACGAAGTATCTCCATACAAAACAAGTTTAAAATATATAACAAGTTGTCCAACTTACACGAGCNATGACTGTTTACTAACGAAGTATCTCCATACAAAACAAGTTTAAAATATATAACAAGTTGTCCAACTTACACGAGCGAAAATTAAAGTAACTATTCTTAAAAAATTCCGATGTGGAAGTAAAAACCTTTCGACCAATAAACGAAAAAAAATTGTTTAATTATGTCAGTTGACGCAGATGATTTTTATCATGACAATGGCTATGGCCATGGATATTATGGTAATAGTTATTTTGATCGTAGCACGACCTTTATATNGATTTTTATCATGACAATGGCTATGGCCATGGATATTATGGTAATAGTTATTTTGATCGTAGCACGACCTTTATATTGCACTTAAATATTGAATTTATAGGAACGGTTTTGTCAGACTGCTGTATCTTAAAACATACTACCCGGACACGAGCGAAACTACTATAGGAGCCTGTACCGAACTTTGCTACAGACTACCCACAAATAAAATTATATGGTCACCGCTTGAAGTCCCATAAGCACATGCAGCACGCCGACAACACTGTACACCAGTTCAGAGCATAGTGGCGATGGGGCACTTGAATAACCTGGCAGTTTAGCACATACTGTATCGCTCCATTGCTTCCCTGCTTCAAAAACATAAATCGCTCCAGATAGGCGACCGCCTTAAACTCGCACTTTCTGCAAGTACCAAAACATTATACGTTGTAGTTCAGTTTGATTCCGCAGAGACGCTGAAGTTCAATTCGGACACTGCAGCGCTGCCTGTGTGCGTTTAGAAACTATACAAATAAAATGCGTGGGGATTAAATAACTGTTGACTTCCACCTGAATCACCCACTTTATCGTTTGGAACAAGTTGACTATAAAAACAAAACTACATTTTGTTGTAAAAACTAATTCTTGACATGATTAAATAATATTGAAATTTGGCAGAATAAATATTGTAGTGTGGTAGTGACCCCTTTTGACGAATTTCTACGTCTCATTTTTCGAAGTAATTTTTATTTTATTAACTGTCGATGTCTTTATCTGTTCCTGTAGAATATTTATATATCTTAAATTGCACGCTGTTTTTAAATTATTTTTTGTCGAGGGTTCTTTTTTTTTCTCCTTTCAAAAGGTTAGTGTCTAGAGTCTCTATTTAGTAAAGAGTAACCATGGCCCCAAATATGGCCGTATTTGTCCAATTTCATGAAGTCCGCACCTTGAATTTAGTACATTCCCTGCAAAACTAGGTCACAGAGTAAATAAATACAAATACATAGAGACCGCCGCCGAACCCTCATATGCCACCTAATGGCTTTTAGTGTTGTGAGACCGGAAGCCGAAGCTCCCATAACTCACTAGGTGTTTGTCAAACAAACGCACCCTGACACTTTCTCAAATCATTGGGTCGACGGCAGGGGCGGTGTATATGTGGGGATTGGGCACCGGGCCCTTATTTAGGCGAGTTATTTACACAGAGACGAGATGGCTGTTTCTTTTATGTGCGTGTACCCATTCTCTGATTGGCTGCGAAAAGCTCTGGGAACTGGCCCTGCTTCTGACTGAATACCACGTGTTACGGAAGGTTCCCTGCTGGCGGAATTGCCGGTTGGCAAATAAGTTACCAGGCGCTGATTGGCAAACGGCGTTCCGACATGTTGCTGGCTAGTGGCGCAATACGGCGGGAGTTCGCGGAATAAGCGGCTATTTCACTTCTGTATTCTTACTCTGTACCTAGGCGTCCTATGCGGCTCAGCTTTGACACGCTATTTGTCCCCCTCCCCCGTCCCAAACTGTAAATCGCCGACATCTTGTCTAGATGCCGAGAGAGATGGCGCAATTGCAAAGCTTAGTTCACAAGCTATTTATGTACACAATAACTTGTGAATATAAAAATAAAAGCTACTTTTGGTAGTGAATGTAGTCGTCTAATATTCAACCATTCATACACTATTTGAAATTAATTCTATTTTGATGTAGTGAGTTATTAAGTGTACAACGTAGCCCTGGCGTAATATTTTTTAACACGTAACTGTAAAAATAGCAAGTTTCTTCAAACTAATTAAAATAACACAAAATACTTTTTATTTCTCTTTTTTTCCTGCAGTATTGCTGGCTGAAGCTGCTAAGTTTTATTTCCGTACACGCATGCACACGACGAAATATTGTGCAAGAATACGCACTACCATTTTCACACGTGCACGTCTTATACCTTAACTGTTTTCACAGCGAGCTGATCTCGACACGATGCACTGACATTCGGGAGGACTCGGGTGTATCGGCATCGCTTACAAAAATTTCGATTGTAACCGAAAACGGCAGCGTCCCTGTTACGAAGTACATACTCGTACTTTCAAGGGATACCTTGGCATACTCCCCACTCCCCGGTTCCCCACGTAATCATTCCAGGTGAATGCCAGGATGGTATGCAGTGGGTTGTTCAAGGTCAATATAGCACTTTCGAAATCAACCTTTCAAAAAAGTCATTGACCCTACCTGTATATATTTTATCGGGCGCTCTGACTAGCAAGCGCCCAGTAAAGTTGGTAACGACAAGGTGAAAGTAGTTCCGTGTCTTCACATTGAATTAAAAGTTCTAGGTTAGCGTTTGTAAATACTTAAATTATATATTTCGCTTTCTGTTTATAATGGGCATTAAATGAAGAGTTAAAAAAATTGTAAAAAATTTTCTTTTCTATAAATTCCGCCCGTTTCACTTGGCCGACGTATGAATAAAGTGATCAGGCTTATTACAATGTTAATTTTATGAAAGTTGGAAGAATACACAACATTCATACAAGTAGATCTGAAGCAGGGCTTTCGAAAGTACTCAGTTTACCGTGAACAGCCTATAAGTCTACGCAGGCCAAGGCAGAGTCCTTCCCCGTTTATGACTGTTTGATGAACTGATTACGTTTGTAAGTATGAATAGTTGGGAGGTTTTGGTCGGCGCTTAACAGCGAGGCCTTGAACGCCGGTGAAGGTGAAATGAGGCGAGGATGGAGTAGCGGCGGAACGCAAGGGCGGGGAGAAACGGGACTGCCCCGATAAAACCTGCCAACCAACAGCAAAGTTCCCCACGTTTCAAACATTCAAAAATCCTAGTAACCCCGCCGGGAGTCAAACCCAGTGAGTAGCAGGGCCGTGCGCAAAGCAGGGGCTTGGTTTTAATTATCCTCTAAAACCTGATACTATTGAGTTATCCCTTGAATATTTTTATAAAAGGACTGTACCAGACAATTATGTTGGTAATGAAACTTACGACAAAGATGTTATAGCTTTGTCCCTACCAGGACAACACCTCCCATTTCCAAATCATGTGCACAGGTCTGGTTAGCAGTCTGACTAGTACATCAGCGCGGCCCCGCGTCTCTTCGGCAGCGGGTCCGTTGGGGTACTGTTCGCAAATATGGAAAGTCCCTCCTCCCTCGACAAGAATATCACTCCAGGCAAATGCCTCGACGGTTCCTTGATACAAGGCCCAAGAATGATTCCTTCTCCGCTTAGGACTGTCCTAGGATCTGGTTATATTCCTAAACATACGCCTGGCCAAAATATAGCCAGAGTTATGAAAGTTACACACACTTTTCTCCCCATTGACTTATGAACCTCCAAGAACGAGACAAATATATTGAGACTCGCGATATTATTTTATTTTCTTTGTTGGTATATCTTGGCACTGGAGGAAGATGGGGCTCCAATGTGCCCGAAGGAAACATCGCAAGATACATCGGTGCAGGCCTTGTCCACACCGCATGGTAAATTAAGGTGCTGGCTCTCTGGTTCTTGGAACGGGGTTCACCCATTACCTGAACTCTGGCCACGCCTGTGTTTCTGAATACGAATAATAAATCATACCGCGAATTCGGAAATCCATCGGTGAATGATGGTGGCGAATGTTCCGGTGTACATAGGTTGATGAATTCTCGAAAATCGGAACGTTATGTTACTTATAAACATCAAAACAAAGTTATAAACTTGAGTATAAAACGTTATGAATGACTTATTTACGAGTTATGCATTGGTTGTCCGTACGAGGAGAAAAAAGCACTTACAGAATTACACGAAATTTAAAAAATAGTAAAAAACATTCTACACCTTTCATACATTAATTTATTTTTGTACATATCACGTTCGAACACTTAAACAATGCCTACGCTTTCCAGTGGTATTTGCGTATACTCTTAGGCTCAAATTTATGCCATTAACACAAGTTAAGTTCTACCGTTTCCAAAGCATGTTTCTAAAACTCAAAGTTCGAATGCACATTTGTCTACTTTGAAATGCATGTAAGGCAAGGAAAGAGCGCGAGTTACCTTTTTTTTTTCAGAGTAACCTTTTAAACATTCATCGTTTGATGTTTCGACGAATACCCACCAGACCCACCGAATTTTCAGGCCGCTAAACTATTGGTTTAATTGCTTTAACCGGACTCTACCAAGCATAAATTTATTAACTGTAGAGGGAGCACATGCATACTTAAAGGTAGGAAAAGGGGGGGGGGATATGTATGCATACTTTTCCTTGCCAGTTGCCACCTCTACTACTCGCAAGTCATACCATTCAATAATATGCAAAATATAAGCAAATCTTAGAATAATAATAATTATTATACATATAATCGATGGGAATGTAAATTGATGAGATTAATAAATTTGTGAAAATAATAAGAGTATTTTAGAATAATGTTCACCATGACAAGTAAATATATGAAACAAATTTTTTTTTTGTTCTCATTCCTTGCATTTCTTAACTTCTACTTAATATGTCATAAACACTTTAGAGGGAGCGGCACGTGACTCACCGATGCCCCTTCCCTTTAAATCCGTGCCTGGACTCAACCGAAACAGTCGATACTTTCCGAACGACTGGTGTGCATCGGTGGATACTGGCGAATATCCGAAAACGCGGATGCAGTCGTTTGGAGTAACATCGTATCAATTAAGAATAACTTTGCTCCGCAAATTTTTATATGAAATGAATGCATCATGATCTTACCTTGGCGTATACATCAATGTATCAAAATTTATTTATGAAGGACACGATAATGTAAAGAGGATTTTATTGAGTCACTATTTCAAATAAAATCAGGCCGGTGGTACAAAGTAGTCATGAATGGTACAAGGTTAGCTAAAACTACTGTAGTACGCACTGGAGTAGCGCGCGTAGGCGTGGCCTCGGGGTGGTCCAGGAATGTTCAGGACCACTCATTACTTTCATCCGAGAGAAATATAAATCCCACTGTTTTTAAAGGGAGCCATCCCAAATAAATGTATATTGTGCCTTTGCCATATACAAGTTAAATTAAGGGGCATGCACATGGGTTTTAGGAATGGCACCACCCATTGACTTGGGAAGTATCTTTGCCATCTTGGAATTACGTTTTCTTCGCTCCACAACTTAATTTTCGGAGTCAATATTTAAAAACCAAGCTAGTCAAGGCATAGGGAACATCTTAACGGAACACCTTAACAGTTATTTCGAAATCTAACTTATTTTTCTTACACGATTAGTTTCAAATCTGTAACCGTAATCAAATATTACCTAATTTTTTAATGATGTAAATCGCACATAGGAAAATACAGGTATAATTGAAACCATACAAATTTCAAAACATTCGTTAAGTAGTACTCTGTGTCATATCTATTTATGATTTTTTGTGTCTGGTCATAAATATTCATTACGAAGATTTGTAAGAAAAATCGAAGATGGAATGACTACTCCCTTAACTCGGGCCACGTTTATGGTAGTGGGGGAGGTTACCTGGGGCGGGCACGGTGACGGTGGTGGTGTCGGCGACCTCTGGGGCGGGTAGCAGCGTGGTGAGCGGTAGGAGGGCCAGGGGGGTGCTGGCATTCTGCGCCAGGCAGCCCCGCAACGCCAGTAAACACAGCAGCAGCGTCGACCCCTGCATCGCGACTAGACAATCTACGACTGAGCAGACTCCCGGCGCAGAGAACAGCGCGGCCTTGCCTTATCTCCGCTCCGTGTTTGAACAATGGCGCCCCGCGAGGCACGGCCACTCTCGCTACCTGCCAGCCTTCCTTATCTTATCGCGGGCGTTTCAAAGATCACCATTGCCAGGGAAGCTACGTCGCTGAAAACCACGACGTCCTCGCCTCAAAGCCGGATTCACATGCCTCGTGTAGTATGTTCAAGGCTGTTTTTGACGTCTTCCACTTATGTCTCTTTTCGTCACACCACCATGAACATACTGGCCGCTATCATGAGGTCAGTGGCTAAACGTACTCAACTTCGGAGGGAGCGTGCCCTAAGGCACCCCACTTAATATCTTTTTTCTCTTATGAATATAATTGTCATCTCATCAAAACCTAAATTACATGCTGCATAAAGGATAGAGAAACGTCTATATAACCCAAAAGCAAAGCTATAGGTATGTATCAGAAAAACATTAACTGTATGCAAAATATCAACACATCCCTGTGAACAAAAGCAGTTTGGGTGCACATTTAGTTTCATTCTGGCACCCTCTATTAAAATGGAATGGCAATGAATTCCCCCCCCCCCCCATTTCCAGTTGTTAAACCACTGCAAGAGATACAGTGAAACTAATAAGTGTGTACGTGAGTATGGATGTTCACTGTTAATTAAACCTTTTTTCAAATCCCTGCTTAGGATCTACTTTTCCTCTAATTTTGTATCCTTCCACCATATGTAAAATTAACATTGGCAAGGGCCTGAGCATTTTATTTATGCATCATCCAAGTAAACTATGAAGTTGTTAAACACTTAAAACTATTACTAATAAGCAAATCTGTACTCTACTATGTATAAAACAGAAAACACTAACTTCAGTAGCTATAAATTTAAACATTACACTCACAATAATCATCAAGCCATAAAACAATTTTTACTTATTAGCTGTCAACTTAACAGGGAGACAGCATGCTATAACAGTGTGTATGCAATATGTGGTTATTGCTTATTTTTTAAAGGTTTGTTACAGTGAACAGCCTTTATAAAAGAAGAACAAACCATTTTCAAAGACTGCCATCCTCAAATAAGACATTAAAACCACTTGCAACAAAATACTAATTAACACAAACAATGCCTGAACATCAGATGGTTTGGCCAGAGAGTTAGTAATGTGAATACATTTATTAAAAATGCTAAGAATTTTGGGGGAAGTTAAATCCTAAAATTCTCCTTCCTTTCCCATAACTTTCTGTGGACTCCCCTGCCTCATTGTGAGAGGGGAAGAAAAAGAGAGAGAGAGAGAGAGAGAGAGAGAGAGAGAGANTCACATAACTTTCTGTGGACTCCCCTGCCTCATTGTGAGAGGGGAAGAGAGAGAGAGAGAGAGAGAGAGAGAGAGAGAGAGAGAGAGAGAGAGAGAGAGAGAGAGAGATAGGTTGGAGAGAGTGAAAGTGAAAGAGGAGACACATTCAACTGCACCAAGTTNAGAGAGAGAGAGAGAGAGAGAGATAGGTTGGAGAGAGTGAAAGTGAAAGAGGAGACACATTCAACTGCACCAAGTTGTTTGTAGTGTATTCCTAGGGAGACACCATAACATTTGCTTATTCCATAGATATTTTCTATGAACACATTGGAAATATCCTACAATTGGATGGGGCCATGGTGGTGTAGTGGTTAGACTACTTGCCTCCACCTGAGTGATCCAGGTTCGATTCCCGGTGTGGCCACCCTCGGATTTTCGCATGTGGAAATCGTGCCGGACGATGCTGCTGGTCTGCAGATTTTCTCTGGAATCTCCCATTTCCCCATCCCTTCATTCCAGTACTGCTCCATACTCACCTCGCCCAAATCTCTCCACTTCTGTAATTGGGTTGGTATACTGTATCACTTCCACAGAGGTATAAACGAGTTACACAAGATGGCCAGCATAGCAAAGAAACTGCTAGCTGAACACAGTTTGTTGACACAGCATGTATTAGTCAGAGTGAATTTGAACTTTCCGAGACTGCTGAAATTACATGCTGAACACGTTTCAAGCAAAGATATTGTCAAGGGTTCTACAACTAGCAATTATGACTACACACACTAGTGGTGAGTCAAGAATTTTAAAATTATCTTTTCGGTTTTTTTTTAAACAGGTTAATCAACAACTTGTATTCTGCAATACCACAATCCTGATAACCACAGATGAGGTGTAGTACAGGCATTCTGTTGAGTTGCAGCCTAACAACCTTCATGCTCTTGGCTGTTATCTGTGCAAAATTTCAGACCGAAATAACGGGAAATGGAAACAGGGGTGTCAGAACCTTTCACAGGCTAGCTTATATGGGCGGAAATGGTAAAGGCAAGGTATTGCAGAGAATTTGGATTTCAATGCTGCTCATGGTAGAAGTGTGACAGCAAGAGAGCATTTGGACATCCCAGTTAACACCACCTGAAAGATAGTACCAGTGCAATAATGGTGGTCAGTAAGCAGCAACATTCATTTCATACCAATTTTTAACTCATGTGTAACACAGACTGTGTCATTTATCACTGCACACACACTAGTAATGTGCAAACCAGGGTCTGGTAGAGTGTCAGCAGTGTGTGAATTATACTTTTTGTTGAAGGGGACAGTCTTTTTGGAAGCAATAATACAAGCCCCATTTCGTAAAATAGATTTTTAATGATACATACTTAGCAATACAGTTTATGGCAGGCAATTCTTAACACTGATACTCGTTATTTTTTTGTGATTTAATATGACTTAAAATAACTACTGGAAACATTAAAAATGGAAATACTAGAAAATTATATTAATAACAAAAAATTTGTAAAGCAGAAAATAAATTATCCAAACAATATTTATTATTAGCAACTAGAACCTACATGAAATTGCATGCTTGGAAAACACTTGATCATAAGTAAATAACTGCACATACAATGGAATGTACATTATGAATTGACCATCACAGGTAGTCAAATTACTTTCATTGGCAGGGTACAAATTATCCTAATGTGAGATAGCAGCACAATTTTATCTGGATGGATTCCCCCACCTTCTCACATTAATTTGTATTCTTGGGCATCAGTACAATGTAGGTCGATCTTCTGTCACTGTCACAGCCATCAAACATCAAGGAAATATTTCCATTAATTTACAGTATATTTTAGCAGGAATCTGGTTCCATTACTCCTTTGATACGATCAACATATCTATGGTATACTGTGCATAGTTTGAAATGGCTTTTAACTGGCACTCCAACCCTTTCCCAAAGGCATTCAATAGGTGTGAGGTGAGCCACACTAAAAAGANGAAATGGCTTTTAACTGGCACTCCAACCCTTTCCCAAAGGCATTCAATAGGTGTGAGGTGAGCCACACTAAAAAGACATTGTTTCTACATTGTGGGCAACACTAAAATTAACCTGTTTAAAAAGGCCTTGGATCGAAACACAAGATGTCCATAAAGTCCAAGTCTTTCCCTTATTACAAAATTCAATAACTTGAAAAGTAAAAATGTTACTGAAGCACGGTTTGTATGAAAATGAAGAGTAACTCATTAAGTTTTTTGTGTGTTTCAAGAGCCAACTGAGTANTGAAGCACGGTTTGTATGAAAATGAAGAGTAACTCATTAAGTTTTTTGTGTGTTTCAAGAGCCAACTGAGTAAGCAGTAAGAAGTGCTATGGCTTCCATGAAGTCAAAGGCCCAATGTGTGCTATGGTATCACGAGACCAAATCACCTGTGACTGTTCAGCCGCCATACATGAACACTGTGCGGGAAGCATTCCAACTAAGTCCCTCCAAATCAACACATCGTGCTTCATGTGAACTTGACATCCTATATTCAACAGTGCAAAAATCTTGCACAAAATATGATGACAATGAATACCTGTAGCGTGTGTGTTTCTCATATGAAGCAACATTTCACACCTTCAGGAAAGTGAATAGGCACAATGTGCATATACAGTGGCGGCCAGCAGTTGAAATGAACCCCGTGCTATGGATGTAGTCATTCAAGCCCCATCCCCTCCCCCCCATATTTTGCCAGTGTGTGGGTAAAGAGATATCTCATCCCACACCTTTCCCCATCACGAAAATATGTGATTTAGTGGGGCAAAATTTGGCTATCTACGTACAAGATATATGTGAAAATGTTTGCCATCTTAGTAAAACTACACTTATCAGTCTCAAATTTATCTCATAATCTTATGTCAGATAACTTTACTTAGAAAAAATATTTGTTTGTGACTGGTTTCATTCCATTATTCTCCTGGGGGGAAAAAAANTGTCAGATAACTTTACTTAGAAAAAATATTTGTTTGTGACTGGTTTCATTCCATTATTCTCCTGGGGGGAAAAAAAATAGTTCCACGACACATTTTTGCCCGTACCAGGTTACGATTTGTCTTTTATTTCGTTTAGATAAGACAAANAAAAAAATAGTTCCACGACACATTTTTGCCCGTACCAGGTTACGATTTGTCTTTTATTTCGTTTAGATAAGACAAAAAAACTTGCAAGAGAGTCAAAAAGATAATGCTCGCTGTCATTTTAAAATCTGACTGGGTTCATGAGAGACTGTTAAACGTGATTGGGACATGATGCATGTGTCAGCACTGATAAGAGCTATTTTAATACTCAGCCACCAAATTCAAAACTCGTGACATATACAGGGAGGTCTGCCTAATGTGGACATCCCCAAAATTACCGGAACAGTTGCAGATCACGATATGCGGTTTTCGCTAAATGAAATTACGTACGGGCCAAGTAATTTGACGCAAAGTGACTATTGGTAACACGTGTATGGACAAAAATAATTAAACCACATATGATTATTCCCCTGGAAACATACATTTATTTCAACGGCATCTGAAAGTACCTGCAAAGAGGAAATCAGTGATATAGCATATGCAATGGAAAATAACAAATAAACGCCAAGAAATAATGTGCAAATAAGATTAAGTTAGGTGGGCCGGTAGCATCAGGCAGTGGACCTGCTTTAAGTAACACGCTGNGAAATAATGTGCAAATAAGATTAAGTTAGGTGGGCCGGTAGCATCAGGCAGTGGACCTGCTTTAAGTAACACGCTCTGTGACTCATCCTGGTGGGACCGCTTCCCAATAGCAGCACAGCACCAGTCCCCGTAATCTGTTATGTTAAGTGGTATTGTAGTGCGTGGCTGTACGTATGCAATGAAGTTCACGAATGAGGACAAACTGGACGCTCTACTTATTTACGGTGTGTGTGGCAGAATTGCCAAGCAAGCCGTCCAAATGTAGTGAAAGGTATCGTAATCAGATGCCCATCTCACGGCAAACGATACAAAGAATTTGCACATGTTTCTTGTCATGAGATAATTAGAATTCCACAACATGAGTGTGACGAAAGACTGCTATGGGCAAGAGACATCAACATGATGTGTTGGTATGTGTCAATGCAAACCCCCCCTTGGGTACACGAGAACTTCCCAAGTTCATAGGAATAAGTATAACAAGTGTGTTGCGGATACTGCGCCAACGGAAATTCCATCCATATCATGTAAGCTCTTCATCAGATATTACATTAAGGTGATTTCTAGCAGCGTGTACACTTTTCTAGGTTTGTTCTGATGTCTGTAAGAGACGACAGCAATTTTCTGAAGAACATACTATTTACTGATGAAGTGACCTTCGCGAACAATGGGCGCGTAAATTTACGAAATATGCACTACAGGGTGAAGGAGAATCCGTGTTTGGTATGGTGCATGGAGCACCAGCGACAGTGGAAAGTGAACGTGTGGTGTGGAATCGTTGGAGACTATATCATACAGCCATACTTCATTCAATGGACAATGACCGGCTGTACGTATGCCCATTTCCTCAGAGAGACCTTACCGGCACTTCTGGAAGACAAACCGCTCGACATACAATGTGATATGTGGTTTCAGTATGATGATTGTNACTGATGAAGTGACCTTCGCGAACAATGGGCGCGTAAATTTACGAAATATGCACTACAGGGTGAAGGAGAATCCGCGTTTGGTATGGTGCATGGAGCACCAGCGACAGTGGAAAGTGAACGTGTGGTGTGGAATCGTTGGAGACTATATCATACAGCCATACTTCATTCAATGGACAATGACCGGCTGTACGTATGCCCATTTCCTCAGAGACCTTACCGGCACTTCTGGAAGACAAACCGCTCGACATACAATGTGATATGTGGTTTCAGTATGATGATTGTCCTACGCATTTTGCTTTGATAGAGAGTAAATTGTTTAATGAAACATTTCCAAACCAGTGGTTAGGGCATGCTGGTGTTGTAATATGGCCAGGTTGCTCCCACGACCTCACACCTCTCAAGTTTTTTCTGTGGGAACACTGAAAGATAGGGTGTACAACACGGCTCCTATGATGCCAGAAGACATTAAAGAGCGCATTTTGGCAGCTTGCAGAGGCATCACCTCAGAAACACTTCAGGCTGCTCGTCGCTCGCTACATATGCATTTACAGATGTGTATTGCTGTCCATGACAAACACATCAAGCACATGCTATTAATAGACCTAATGTGAAGCGTTTCAACCATAACTGTGCTCTTTTGTACTATGTATGCATATGTGATTGCATTTCTCCTTGGGTAGGTTTGTTCTATTTTTGTTGTGCATCTGTACGCACTCATTACTCAGTACAGTTAATGACTAGAAAACAATCTGTTGAATTACGTTGGTATCTGAATAAAATGTAATGTATTGATAGACTTGCATTCACATTGCTCGTTTTCCCTCTGCTGTGGTGGTCTGCTTTGTTCAATATCGCATTCCATGCCCATTGACCCATTAAGGTAAGTGCTACACTGCTATTACGAAGCGGTCCTGCCAGGATGAGTCACGACGCATGTTTCTTGCTTACAGCTGTGAGTACAGGTCCACTGCCCCATGCTACCGGCCCACTTTTACTTAATCATATTTGCACATTATTCATTGGCATTTCTGTGTTCCTTTCCATTGCATATGTTATATCACTGAATTCCTCTTTGCACGTACTTTCAGATGCCGTTGAAATAAATGTATGTTTCCAGGGGAAAATTCATATGTGGTTTAATTATTTCTATCCATACACGGGTTACGAAGTCACTTTGCTGCAAATTACTTGCCCCCGTATGTAATTTCATTTAGCGAAAACTGCATTTCGTGATCTGCAACCGTTCTGGAAATTTTGGGTGTGTCCACGTTAGGCAGACCACACTTTATTTGAAATCATCTAATGGTAGCACTGGCACCCAAATATTAATAACAGCAATTTTGAAATTTTCATTCAGTGGAACCTTCTTATAAGGTTCTTCAGGGGTCCACAAGAAAGTGACACTATAAGAGGGAAACACAAAAATTCAAGAATCTGGACACCAAAAGATATAAAATTATGCACCGTAATAAACACACAACTTTACATAATGAACAAAAAAAATTTTTTTTTAATAGATAATCTTTTAAGAAATTTTATCCCCTGGTTGCGAAATCATAAAATTAGTATACGAACAAAATATTACTGTACGTGAAAAACAAGCACAATTGTTCATGGCAGTTTGTCTCCTGGTACCAAAGCACACAAAATTGTCTAGAAGCAAAATACGTAACATAAAATATTTCAAGGAAGTTTGTCTCCTGGTTGCATCAATGATTTGGTTCAGAGTGGTCTGGGATTTCCAAATTCCGAAGAATTGCTGTGCGTGTTCTACCGGGATTACTGTCCACGTGCTTGATTAAGATTAACTTTTCAGCTAATGAAAATGTTTGTCTTTTCTTAGAGGTACTCATTTTAATTTTTCACTGAAACTGTTTCAAGGATGAAAAAATTTTCACTACATAAATATTAACTGGGCATGTGCGAAGGTCGTTTTTTAAATGAGAAGCGAAGTCGAAGCGAAGCTTGCATCATGTGAAGGAATTTCGAAGAACAATTGAAACTGGATTAAAAAATATAGTAGGCTACAATTTTCAAGTATATTCAACTCGCTTGTACTGTTACTGCCAAAAAAATGTATGCCTACTAGACACTGAGCAATGGAATAAAACATATCCTAATATTGCACTGCTGAAAAACTGAAATATCACAATCTGTAAGAAAGTAATCATTATACATATAGATACCTACAAACTTTATAAAAACTACCATACTCCATATATCCAGTCACATCTGGCACCACCACCGCACAGTGATGTCAATGGATGCCTATCAACATTGGGCCTCTTCCCTTTCCTTCTCCAAGAACTCTTGTCAATGTCAGGCTAGATAGTAAACTTGCTAGATGGTGGTGGCATTAGGGCCTCAGAGCAAGAGAGTTGAGCCACTTTCACTGCTTATAAGGAAAGTGTGGAGTTCTTCCAATAAGACCTATCAGCTGTTGTACGTACGTCAGCCCAACTCCCGCACGTGATAAATGCGTTTACTGTTATGACATTGTTGCACATGTCAAAATTAGAAAGGCAAAGAAACATGAATTTTTTGAGACAGCACTGTATTTGTGTTATGATATGGTTGGTCACCGTGCTATTAAACAGCCTTCCACTGGTGTGTGTAAGGCTACATCTTGTTCGCCTAACGAGTGAGAGAGAGGGAGAAAGAGAAAGAAAGAGAGAAAATAAAGCAGGTGGCTGTAAATACATTCACTCCCTCCCCTTACTGACCGGCGGACCCAATTTCATGTTGGTAGATTATCTCAGCAGGGTGGAGCTTGGGATAAAAACTACAAACTTTGTTTGAAAAACAGTGTAAGTTAAGTATCTTTTCCATTACCATCTATGGCGTTTACGAATAAAGAAAATACTGTACTAATGTAAACAAAACATGTAAACAAAAGTATGAATATGTAATTAATGAAATACTTTCTGTTGTGAATTGAAGTTAGTGAAATGGTATGGTGACAAGAAATAAATTACTGAATCAGAAACAGTTTGCATTATTCGCAGGAAAGTTTGTTATTGTTCTTATGGAGAAAAATTCCGGGCTAGAAAAATCCTGCATTATAGGTGGGAAAACCCTTTAAACGGGAGCCTTATAAGCGGGTTCTACTACCTGCACTTTAAAACTTATCACTTTTTAAAAAATGGTCCATTAAGTTTGCCATATATCCTGTTCCCGAGAAAATGTCACAATTTGTCAGGTAGGCGATGAAAGTTTCAATTCAAATTCAAGACATAAGTTATTTTTATCTAACAATTCAAAATGTACATATTTCGAACCTCTATACTATACACAAAATTTGGTCAGCTATGCTTTAAAGTTAAACATCAAAATTTTCTCGGATTTTAATAGTGAAATTCATTTGCCATTTTTTTCCGCACAAATGCATTTACAATGTTTTTTTCCCAAAGACATAAGAATATGCAGGATAATCGAGGTTCATTATTTTATATGCAATGGAAATACGTGAATTTTAAATGCATATCCTAAGAGCATACATAAATATTTCCTATAGCTGTTAGCTATAGGAAATATTTTTTTTTGTAACCTTGACACTTTTTGGTTTGTTCTCAGTACACTTAGCAGCAGTAAGCAATGAATAATTAATTTTCTGGCAGTATAAGTATAAAAGTACAGATACAGAAAAAGAGCTCAACAAATTTTAGACACAGTTTCATTCCAGAACATGTTACAGTTTGGGTTTTAGATTTCTGAATATACTTCAAAACACTTGTTTAGTTGTCACCACTGGCTGTAGCAATATAGGGGCAAATGCAAAGGATAAAAATGTTTAGAATCTAGAAAACATCTCTGTCAACTGTATCTCATATATGCATGAATTAATTAGAAATAAATGCATGTGTAGTATGAATGCCTGTAAAATGACAACAATTATGGCAAACCATTACTTACCCTAATTTTCTGCAGCGTGATTTGATTGGGCGAGGCACGTATGATTTGAAATCGAAAGTAACGTGTAAATTGCAGTAGCGAAATATGCTTACTCTGTCTTACTTGTGATTCTTGGGTTTAATATTAATGTATNTGTCTTACTTGTGATTCTTGGGTTTAATATTAATGTATGCTACAGTGTAAACATTGATCTAATAAAATGCAACATTATTTTAACTGTATGGAGATACAAGATTAGAGAAAAGTAATGAAAGATAACAGAAAGTTCGTAGCTACCGCTCTCCTATACAGTTGAAATATTTTTGAAGTTCTTTACACAGTAACAAGAAATCACGAGTAGAAATGCTTTA
Source organism: Clitarchus hookeri (assembly GCA_002778355.1). Taxonomy (NCBI): domain Eukaryota; kingdom Metazoa; phylum Arthropoda; class Insecta; order Phasmatodea; family Phasmatidae; genus Clitarchus; species Clitarchus hookeri. Next base: position 330,280 of record NQII01001798.1, read on the forward strand.
AGAAGTGTATAAACTTTGGTGTTTCCTCTTCAATCCACCCATTTATATGCAAAATCAAAAAACGTTTCCTGCTTCTTACTTTATTTCTGTGCACATCCAGAAAAATTATCAACAAACCAATGTTTTACAATTTTTTTTATGATAGCATCATGGAAAGAAAACATCAAAGATTTCCCAGTAAAATTTAGAAAATATATTAGTGGATAGTTTTTGAGTGACGACGAGTTTAGTTTGACAGTTTTTCAACCGCGCAAGGTGAGCACGCAGCACTGTTGAGATGCCTACGTGCAGAAGCCGAGGGAGCACGAAGGCGGCGCAGATAAGGGCGAGATTCCCATGTTTATTCGCGGCACCGGCCAACACGAGGGTCTGGCTTGAGGAGTGGCAGCCACGCTTAGCCGCAGTATAGCATTGAGGCGGTGAGCGCAATGCTAAAAACATGCAAATAATTATCCTCTGGCCACAAAATTAAGCTCTAACCAAGAAATATTGCCTAGTTAAAAGACAATAGCATCAATTTTGAGTCAATAATACTTCGTATTTAAAACTGTAATTTAATAAAATATCTGTCAAAATGAATGAAAATTTGGTTAGTGCTAGAGCATGAGAAGAACACCTCATGCACCGCCACTATGCATATATGGGGAGGTCAAAAAACCTCATGTCGTTATTGAACGCGGGAGGGATAGCCTATAAGTGAATGTGTGGTGCGGTCTCATGCATAACAGTCATTGGGCCCTTCTTTTTTGCTGAGGCCACAATTACAGCCAACATCTGTCTAGACATGATGGAAATTTATGCAGCACTTCAGCTAGAAGAGTTTCAGCCTTGGGTGGTGTTCCAAGAAGATGGTACACCGCTACAATGGGAATTAATCGTTTGTGATTTACTCAATGCAACATTTCCCGATCCAACTTCCTTGCCACCAAGATCACCAGACACTACTCCCCTCGATTTTTTCCTCTGGGGTTTTGTCAAAGATCAAGTCAATGCACCACGTGTGCTAGATGTCGGGACATTGATGCGGAGGATAACAGAGGCAATTACTTCTGTTTTCGAAGAAATGCCGAGTAAAAAGGGGCGAGAAATCTTAAACATCGCTTACNGATAACAGAGGCAATTACTTCTGTTTTCGAAGAAATGCCGAGTAAAAAGGGGCGAGAAATCTTAAACATCGCTTAGGTGTTCTCTCTGCAACAAACGGTGCACATGTGGAAGTTGTCTAGCATGGTTAAAAAAATTTCATGAGTTACTGTTTATTTTCATACAAATTGAACTTTGCTAACATTTGTACTTTCCAAGTTATTGAATTTTGTAATTAGGGAAAGACTTTATTGACATTTTGTGATAAAACCAATGGAACAAGGCCTACAATGTCAGACAATATAATGATTCCATCTTCTTCAAACTTCATAGTGACAGGCAGTCACCATACGCATTGTTACCTCAGTACAACACAGTTACAACTCAAAATGCAATTTTTCAAGAGTAACAGTGTTACATTGAAGCATGATGCCATGCTGAATTATCCCAAAAAAAAGTTTAACCATTTGTGTTTGTGTTGTGAAACTGCTGCATTTGTTCAATAACTATATACCACATAATCTACAGTAAATGACTCAAAAACGTTATATTTTGAAGTGTAACAGAGATGCACTGAGATATTGACATGTCCATCAGATTACAAAAACATTATGTACTGCGGATCATTGCTCTACACAACTTCCCATTGTTTCAGAGTCCAGCGCCAATGTGTTCCGCATCCTTCCAGTAATTGTATCCACGCGGGCTGCATTTCATCTACAGAATCAAAGTGCAATCAACTTCCAGTGGATGGTATCATCACTTAAACACATTCTAATGCCAAAAAAAAAAAGTCTTTTGGTCACGGTTTGCAGCAAATTTTTGCTGTTCTTCACCACTCAGCTAGGATAAGACAATACCATTTTATAGATGATGATGATGGCTTTCTGGGTATGGGCTAGCCTGCTGCAATTGCCTCCCATTTAATTTTCACCTCCACCCACAGGTACCTGTAACTTGCCCGACATCATTAATAGAATACCCCAACTTCCTATATGCACAACTGTCGTAAGGTTAACGTCATTCAGCTCACATTGTAAGTTTCATACCAATAGCTGCAGTTGCTGTTCAAATAAACTTTTATGTTCAAGAGCCATTTTATGGGAGAATGATTGATATGGACCTTTCCCCGGAGTATGCACAGTGCGATGCTATACATCACATGTAGCTGTCTGTTAGGCCCATACCTCTACATCTTCACTAGCTCAACAATAAATTCCGGAGGCATACTCATTATGCTGGACACACTTGTAATAGGTAGAGATAGGAATTTTTTGTTATCGCAATATGCTAGTAGTGCATTTTGTTTCTACACTATTTACTATTCATAAGCGGTTCAACAAAAAACGATACATTTCTAGCATTTTAACTTAACAAAATATTTTACTATCAAAACAAAATTTGTTTATAACGAACATGATTGTGAATAAGGGTACAAAATCGCCTAATGATGTTATTCCTTTTTGCAAATATGCAGTGCACACGGCAGACATCAGCACAGTCCCATTGGTGAATATGTTAACTATTATCAAATGAGTAGAGAGCAGTATACAAGTATAGTAAGCAGTCTTGTATTCCACAGATGCTAGGTAGGCATTGCTTACCCAGCATTATTGCTGGACTATTGGTTTCATTTCCAAACAGTTTGCTTTTTTCCACGTACATTAATTCTCTATGGACTTCCCTACTGCCACGTACATTGGAACGTTTCATTTTGCCTCGCCACTACTTCCTGCATTTCAGAGTCTTTTATTTCATGTTTTCTCTTTGCCGTCTATCCCGGTTGCTATGGCAACGTTACCGTTGGAAGGGGATCAGGTAACTTCATGAGCTGATCGGGAATGTTCGGGCAAGGCGCGCTGCCAGTATGGCAGCTGACCGCTAGGGTCATGCACGTGCATGCAGTTTATTTACATACAAGGCTGATTGTGAGTAGAAAATAAAAATGTTTCTTTCATTCAATGCTGTCCTAATTGCATAACATGCATACAGTCCATTGGTGGTATCAGTTTTATGTTCATTATTTTTTGTTTTTGATGTACGACACAGTGATTTCCTCTGCAACATCCTAAATCTCATTACTGCCCCTTTGCAAGGTAAGCTGCGAGTCCCACNGTACGACACAGTGATTTCCTCTGCAACATCCTAAATCTCATTACTGCCCCTTTGCAAGGTAAGCTGCGAGTCCCATAGCGTATGCTGCCTGGAATGGATCAGAACCCTCAACCTGGCACCTGCCAGGTAGTCACTCTACTCTTTGTACTATTTTGTATATTGACTTTCTTTTATATTTGGAAAGATAGAGAAATTATGTTGGTGGGGACATCATCTCCAGATATGGAGATAATTACTGCAGGAAAATATTTCAATAAAAATTTTAATACTTAACTGCATTTGAAAAATTAGTGGTCTACAGCTTTTATGTAAACTCGTACAACTATAGTTTTTTAGCATTGAAGAGGATAAAAATGTGAAAAGGCAACAAGCAACAACAGGAAAGACCATCGAAAAACTGCATTATCAGTTCAAAAAGATCTGCTGTGTAAAATTCAAAATGAACAAAAGTTTATAACAGTTTGATTACTAAGATTTCAAAGAAAGGCTGAAGAATCAAACTTTCTAGCTATTAAATATTATCGCTTATCTATAACGAAGTAAACTATTCATGCTATAATATCAATATGATGCATCATGTTTGCTACGTATGTATTTATAAGGGTGCTGCAGTTGTGCACTGATCAGACCACTTGCCTTCCACTAAGATCAACAAGGTATACAATATCGATAAATTTACAAATAAACTAATATGCTTAACCTCAATGTCATGTTATAGCATACATTGTAGTATATTTGTATGTTTTGTTTTTGCAAGTGTAAGTTTCAAACAGGTCACAAATTTTTAGTCGCATATTATAACATATATTTATTGATATTATGGTGTCTATTATGATATTTGGTGTATCTCATTGCATTAAGTACAGCCTAACTTTTAATNTATATTTATTGATATTATGGTGTCTATTATGATATTTGGTGTATCTCATTGCATTAAGTACAGCCTAACTTTTAATTAAAAATGTTGTATTTGTTGATTAAAATATTGCAATGTACATGTTTGCGTACATGCACACGTATGTGTAATGATCTCCTCACAGCTTACCCACAAAAACATTTCACCGTACTGATAGCAAGTGTGTACCTGATCAAGAATAAGGGTAGAGTTACCACTTATTTTCTTGTGCTAAAGTTTTGATGGAATTATATTATTTCCGTTTTTACAAGGTAATACTCAGACAACAAACACATACAATGTAGTTACGTTTTAAGCAGTTTTGAGTAATAAATTAAACTTTTAAAGTATGCAAACGTCAAATGCAGTAAAATGCTACATTTGTACCACATACACACTCCAAAATGCTGCAAAGTCCCACCTTAGTGATAAGGATTTTTCACATGTTGCCTGGTCTGCAGGCTCTCTCTCACAAGTGTAGCAAGTTGGCCAAAGTAGTTTGAAAATGTCACAGGGACACGGCTGTGAACAGCCTTACAATTGTGGGGGGTGAAAATATAAAATTTGTCATCTCCTTGTCCCCCATCAAAACAAAATTACAAAAAATAAAACAAAACATTCTTCAATATAAAGTAAAACTTATTTTAATACTATTTTGTAACATTGAACATGCACAGAGAAAAAAACTAGCACAGGTGACGTGCCTTAATAGCTGCAAACTGTTCTACAACTGTATCAAAACAGAGGTTGAGAGCAATGTTGCATTCTATCGAGAGAATCACCAGTCCAGATAACCCTTCTTGGGCAATAGTGGATCCAAAATAGTTTATGACAAGTTTCAGTTTGCTCAAACTTCTTTCATATGGGACTATTGAAAATGGAATGGTCAGCAACATTTGTATACTGTCAGACTATCTGTGAAAGCCTCATGTAAGTCTTTATTTACAATCACTTGAGCAACATTGATAGGTTTTGAAGTAGGTGAAAATTTGTTATCTCTCAGAATGTTTCTCAGAGTAAGTAGCTCTGAAAACAGGCCACTGCCAAGTCCTGGTCATAATGTAATGTTTAGTCAGCTGTCCACCTGATTTCTGTCGATCACTGTTGCTTAGTTTCATAAGCCGGTTGGGATACATGAATGAAAACAAGTTTGCTACACCTACGGACAATGGCCGAACAATACACTCTCGGTGCTCGCCGAGGCCACGTCGGGAGTGGCACATAACCCCCACACCGGCAAACTGGAAGTTGCTCGTTGATTTCTCCGCCGGTGTAGGAGGTTGCTTGTTACTCGGGCGATGCCAGCTTTTTAAGATGAGAACACTCAAATAACGACTGTGGCGCTGCTCTCTACTTTGTCTGTGTATCGGTGAAACCTGTTCGTACTCGGAATACCTGTGCACTGTATGTGAACTGTTGCTTCTTTCTGATAAATAAAAGTAAAGAATAATAAATCGGAACTTGACTACAGTATTTTGTATATAATTGGCACTTTTTTAAAGAGTTTCATGTTGCTACGACTAAGCTAACCGAGTCGTCACGACTCGGTTAGCTTAGTACAAGAAAAAAAAATTCCAGCCGCCATCACAGACACTGCCACGTTACAATATGTAATAAAATTAATGGCGTATCTGCCTTGCCAACCACACTGTGGAAGTCTTTCCACTGTGTACATCCAGTACCTATGTCTTTCTGCACCAAACAAGGATGACTGCACTGTCTTATGATTTATCACAACATATGTTTTGCCCACTGAACAAAGGTTAAACGCTTTTCATCAGCCCACTGTCTGGCAGACACACCAACTGTGAATGTCAAAAATTATTTAATGTTAGCAGAACATTGGAAGTTACTGATATATTAAATAAGCAATCTATAAAGAACAGTTAAATACTTCTGACCCATTTTACTAAAATTTCTGCATTGGCTTACTATGCAACTGTACCAGTCTACATATTCCTCTAAGCTTTTGTGCTTTACAATGAAGGGTTAATACCAAACAAAAAAAGCTTCTCTTTTTGAGCAATTTGTTTAAAAAGGATTCTTCTGTATTTTCATAGTTATTATATACGCTGCCTAATAACATATTCAAAATGTGTTAAAATACCAGTAACTAAATTTATAGTTTCTAAAAGTTCTCAAAAATAGTCAGGCAACATCTATTTGCATTGAAGGAATGCTATAATATAAAATATTATAAGAACTAGGTTACCACTTTCACAAATGCAATTTGTAAAGGATAATTTTATTGAGAAACAGCTTTGTACAACAAAATATTTACAAATATCCACAAATTCAATAATTTCTAGCATTAATTTCAATACAATCTGAGCAAGTTGTGAAATNCAAAATATTTACAAATATCCACAAATTCAATAATTTCTAGCATTAATTTCAATACAATCTGAGCAAGTTGTGAAATTTTTGTTAACAGACTAGTTTTGGGAAACTAGGAAAGGGATTCATTTTGTGCACACATCATTCTAACATCCCTCAATAAACATGCTTTCATCATGCAGTTAGGATAAGTAGCAACATTTAATATTTTGCACAAAAAATAAGTCATGGTTCAAAAATANATGCTTTCATCATGCAGTTAGGATAAGTAGCAACATTTAATATTTTGCACAAAAAATAAGTCATGGTTCAAAAATAATTTAGTACAAAGTGTCAGAAACATACAGCAAGTTTCAGTGTCCATAAGAAAGTAAGCATCAAGTCTATGGTGCCCACAATAGTCAACACATCCTCCTGTCTTTACACACACATGTATGTAAATATATGATGATGTCCCAATAGTAGTATCTCGCAATGTACTGCAAGAGCATAGTATAAAAAGTAGTGCACTGAGAGAAGTTTTGTGGAAAGTAAAAATTATGCTACTGAAATTCATGCACACATGCTTCCAGTTCACAATGGCAGTCTTGACAAAGGTGGACTTGAGCACCACAGCATGGTAAGGCACAACCAACTATCCCATGAACAAAGGCAATGACGATTGCAAGCCAGTTTGAATATATGCCAGAATCCATAAGACAAATAAAGATATAATATTTACTGGATGCTCAGAGTGGTTATGTGAGTTACATAACAGTTTGGACACATGACAATGGATGAAGACAACAATCAATTAGGCAGCAGGGAATGAAAACCAATATTATAACCACAGATTAGGGTTGAACAAATAAGAGGGTGTATAAAGAAAGCAAACAGTTGATTAACAATATTGTAAGAATAAAATGTGAAGCATGCTGTCAAGGCAATAATATAAATGTCTATGAAGAAGGGCGTGTGTTGTTAAGAGTATTACCAGCTTCTAAAAAAAGTTTTGCAACTTTGGCTTCTCCTGCCCGGAAAAAAAATCTGGATGGGACTAGCCTTGAAACACTGTTATAGCTATGAGGATGAATCATGGCAACCAATTTCAAGTGTCTGAACACGCACAGCTTGCTGAATTTTCAATGCATAGTGAAATTGTAAAAAGCATACCACGGTGTACAAAAGGTAGCGNGAACACGCACAGCTTGCTGAATTTTCAATGCATAGTGAAATTGTAAAAAGCATACCACGGTGTACAAAAGGTAGCGAAGACCGCATTAGTTTCTCGCTTGTGAAGAAAAATGCAGAAGGTAAAACTGTTAACCCACTGGCTATTTACACTAANAACACGCACAGCTTGCTGAATTTTCAATGCATAGTGAAATTGTAAAAAGCATACCACGGTGTACAAAAGGTAGCGGAGACCACAAGACCGCATTAGTTTCTCGCTTGTGAAGAAAAATGCAGAAGGTAAAACTGTTAACCCACTGGCTATTTACACTAACAATCTTCATCAGCAATAGACAACAGCTTGTATGAAATGTGTCTCAGTAAAATAAAAAATCCAATTTTTTAAATTGCTAACAAACAAAAAAACTAAACTTTGTTTTGAAATTTAAGGATAGAGAAATGTCTTTTAGAATTGTTCAGAGAATAGAAAATGAAAATGTTCAACATGGAGCAACACTACTTACTGTGAACAGGCACCTGGGAAAACCTGATGGTTGTATAGCAACTTCTTAACTGTCCGACCTACACTACCGTACTTTCCATTGAGCAATTTGTGTTAATCTGGCCCATCCAAATGCTGCCTTGACCCATTTTTCTGATGAAGAAAAGAATGTAGCTGTGACCAATACAACTATAATATTATTGTAGCAAAAGTAGCATTTCCAAGAGGATGTAGGGAGCAAATAAACAATTAATTAATTAATGAACTACAGTTCCGAGCAACGAGAATGAACTGTTCCGTGAGAACGCCACAATATTACACCACTTCCTTTCCAAAAATACACACAATTGATTTATATTTCTTTACCTTTTAAATTAGTAGAAAAATTATAAAACACATCTTAGAATTTACATACCACAAGTATAATTTAAGTACAGTGGGACACTTCAACATTGAGTTATTTCCAGCTTTTCACTACCTTTTACAGATACATGAATGATAATTGCTAAACGAGAAGGGTTCTAGCTATGAACTGTTGCCAAAAACGCATTGCAATGTGAGCAGTGGTGGAAAGATTCCAGAGATGGAATTGCACTCAATCTTGAAACTGTTGCCAATTCGTGAACGGTTCTAGCGAATGAACTGTTAAGAACATATCAAGCTTAATTCCAAATGCACAATGAAACAGAAATGTGAAGAATGTTCTAAATAAATAGTTTTATCGGCACACAAACACGACAGAATGTGACCACGAGTGTTATAAGTTGAGTGACGGTAAATATTACGGATGTAAAGAGTAAATGTAAAATATTTACAGGATAAGGAGAAAATGTGAGGAGAAAAAAAGTATATCCTGTTTCCTACAAACACTTAAATTGTGACAAACTTATGTAAATAACCATGATGACTAAGTTATGAGGTAGTTGCAGTTGTACCACAGCAGTAATACATTCATTTACTCTGGAAGTGCTTATGTAATGTGCACCCCTCTTCCCAAAACAATTTCAAAAACCACTATTACACAAAGAACATGTTAACGTCGTGTGTCGATAACCATTACAATGGTTAAAAAGAATCATTCATCTTGATGAACCGGAATGGTTCTTGAAAATCAGAACAGTTACCATTTCAACTTGAACGCTCTATGCGCAGTGCGTTTGACAGGATAACCATGTGTCATTAAGAAGCAACAAGTGAGATCACATGATTAGTCTCATGTAATGCTCCATGTANAAAAGAATCATTCATCTTGATGAACCGGAATGGTTCTTGAAAATCAGAACAGTTACCATTTCAACTTGAACGCTCTATGCGCAGTGCGTTTGACAGGATAACCATGTGTCATTAAGAAGCAACAAGTGAGATCACATGATTAGTCTCATGTAATGCTCCATGTACCCTATCTTCTCCCCATCTCGTCAGGCATGTAAAGGGAGGAAGCAGGCGTGCATGGGCATGAGGACGCAGCTTTTTTTTGCTAGATTAACAGCTTCCTCTTTTGCCG